>JAEUCK010005190.1:0-203405 GCA_017311455.1 Otocyon megalotis megalotis
GTGGATGGTGTTTAGTCATGAATGGCTACATACTGAGGGCTCAGCATTGCCCTGTGCATCTGGTGGGTTAGGCACTCAGCCGTGGCGGTAGCTAGATTAGCTTTGGTGGGAGGGGGTCTATGATGCTGGGCCCACGTGGAGCTTCTACTACTGCCACAAGGCCACTCAGTTCATGGCCTATTGAAGTGTTCCCCGGGGGCTGACTGGGGGAACAGAGGTTGGCTGACATCCGTAGGTGGCATCATCTTATCCATTTGGTCTTTGAGCTCTTTCTCTGAGGTGGATGATTTCTGGTGAACATTTATCTAAGATGCAAGCATCTACATTTTGGGTCTACTCCCAGGGGTCCATCCATACACCTTTCCACAGGCCTCACTGTAACTGACCCTTCAGACCTCTTGCCTTCCAGGCCCTGAACAATTACCCAAACTATTTGCTAATATTCAAGTGACTGTTTATGCATATCGCAGGCCAACTTCCCAACCAAGTATACTGCTTGGAAATCCACCCACTAGGAGAATTTCCCTTCTCCAGTGTTTCTCAGTGTATCCGCGAGTCGCGCTGTACTGTGTGGTGGTGCAGTTCCAGCTAGCGCCAACGTAAGCAGACCTGACCCATGGAGCAGGCCTCAGTACCTCCTCCTTGCTCCAGCATTTGCTCACAGAGAGCTCCTTGTGAAGCTGCACACGCGGGTGAAGGGACAGTACCGTCAGGAGTCCGAGTTTCCTGTTCATTTGAGTTGCCCACACCTTCTGGGCCTGCCTGGGCCTGGTTCCCCAAGTGCCCCGGGGTCGTGACTCCGGGGGTCGCCCACTGCCTGTAGTCGGTAGAATGCCAAGAGCTGCTTTTCAAGCTGAGAATGATCCTGGGGTGGAGGTCACAGCCCTGCCCCGGGACCGTGGTGATCAGCACTGCAGATCTCTGCTCTCCCCCATCTCTCTCCAATTTCCCTTGATTGTGTTCAGAGCCGGAGCGCTCCTCCAAATGCACCATCATCGTGGAGATACTGCTGTACATCACTGGAGAAGTCCAGGGCCTTCCACTAGTGACCATTTATAGAGAACCGGTACCTTATTTTAGACTAATTTTGTTAAGGCCATCAAGTGAATTGACATCTGCACCTCATTTGGAGGAAACAATGCATTTGCACATCAGTGTGTAAACAGAAAAGGGGAGAGCAGCCTGGGGCGGTGGGAGGGGGGCAGGGGAAGAGCCGTTTTCTAGCTCAACACATGGCAACATCCCGAGAACTGCTCTTAGTCTTGGAAGAGCTTGGGGAGACCAGCGCCCCTCCAGTGTAAGCCTTTGGCCCAGGCTGGGCGGCGGCTGTCCATGTTAGGAGCCCCCCGAGGACACGGAACCCTGAGCGGCCGTCTCCTTTGCTCCCATCCTGGGTGTGGGTGGTGCTCCTCTGCTGGACACCGTGTGGTCCTCCCTGCCAGTGCTCTTCCACCCAGTCCAGGAGCTTCGGTCTTGTGGGGTCACACTCTTCCCCTTGATTCACCTTATTTCTCAAAGCTCTTCTCCCATAACCCCAGCTCCAATTCCTTTATTTATTTATTTATTTTTTATTGGTGTTCAATTTTCCAACATATAGCATAACACCCAGTGCTCATCCCGTCAAGTGCCCTCCCAATGCCTGTCACCTAGTCACCCCTCCCCCCACCCACCTCCCCTTCCACCACCCCTAGTGCGTTTCCCAGAGTTAGGAGTCTCTCATGGTCTGTCTCCCTTTCTGAGATTTCCCACTCAATTTTTCTCCTTTCCCCTTTATTCCCTTTCACTATTTTTTATATTCCCCATATGAATGAGACCATATAATGTTTGTCCTTCTCCGATTGACTTATTTCACTCAGCATCATACCCTCCAGTTCCATCCACGTCGAAGCAAATGGTGGGTATTTGTCATTTCTAATGACTGAGGAATATTCCATTGTATACAGAGACCACAGCTTCTCTATCCATCATCTGTCGATGGACCCCGAGGCTCCTTCCACAGTTTGGCTATTGTGGACATCGCTGCTAGAAACATCGGGGTGCAGGTGTCCCGGCGTTTCACTGCTCAGCTCCAATTCCTAATCCCCACTTTTTTTTTTCCTCCACTCTGGCTATTAGTCACTGAGCTGCATTTGGTTTTCCCCAGGATGAAGCTGGAATAAGAAAAGGTGGCCGGACACGCTACTCGTTGGTGCAGCCTCGGGGTCAAGCATCTACACAGCACCATTAGATTTTTTCATAGTCTCAACATGGTTCCTGGATATTTTATGGAGAGATAGTGTAAAGTAGTGATTAAATCAATAAGTTCTAGAGTCCACACCCCAGCTCCACCACTTTGCTCTGTGACCTGGGGTAAGTAAGCCTTTAACCTCTGTTCCCTAGTTTTCTCATCTGTAAACTTGAGGGAAATAATGTACCTATGTCAGGGAGTTTTATGAGAATTAATAAATTTACATGTGTAAATTACACAGAAGAGCACCTGGCACATCCTAAGTGACTTTTAAGTGTTTGCTATCACATCTTATTAAGGATGCTAATAGCCAATATGCCCTTTCTCTTTTTCCAGTTGCATTTCAAAAGATCGCCTTCTGCTGGCTCCCACGGTACGGAGCCAGGCCCTAGAAAGCAGGTCAATATATACTCCGTCCAAAATTGGGGGTAGAGGAGAGAAAACAAATCCTCTTAATAGAAAAAGCACTGGGTGTTATTCTGTATGTTGGTAAATTGAACACCGATAAAAAATAAATTTATTATAAAAAAAAGAAAAGAAAAAAAAAGCACTGGCAAGTCAGGATGTAAAGTAATGGAAGGGACTATAACACTTTTTAGGCCCTGGAATGTGAGGACATATTAATTTGCTTAAGAGCAACTAAGGAATCTAGATAGTCAAGGGTAGGTGTCTAAGTGATTTATTCTAGCAAGCCGGATCATGAATGTGTTGATCACTTAAAATACTTGATGGAAAATAAATAAATAAATAAATAAATAAATAAATACTTGATGATTTACACAACTGGAGAAAGGAAGGCTGGGAGGTCCCAGGAGATTGTTAGATTCTTCTCCAATTTTCATCATTATTTATTGTTTCTGTTTCCAAGTGGAGGAAAAAAGTCAATTTACTCTTCTATTTTTGAGGATGATGGGGCGGACATGTTGCAATGTTTGGTTTAGTACATTGTGAAGATGTTCATGACAAGGTGAAAAATTAGGAGATCACATTCCCTTTCACTTCGTGCATTTAAAACAAAATAGAATTTTGTGGTTTTATTTAAAGAGGAATTAAAATTCAAGGATAAGCTCAGCATTTTGCTATAGTTGGAAAAGACTGAGGGTCAACCAGTTAGATTTGATGGCTTGTTGTAACATGCGTGCGGATGCCCTCCCACAGACACACAATTACGAAGAGCAAAAGAACTTATCTTTTCCTTTCTAAAAGGCTTCTGTTCAAATAGCTTTGAATTTCAAAAGGAAAGAGAAAAGCAAAGCCGTTTCACACAGTATTGGCATTTATCAAGTACTTAAATATTTAATATTTTAATTTAGGTTGAGATATATTAACTTTTTGTTTTAAAGATTTTATTTATTTATTCACGAGAGACCCAGAGAGAGGCAGAGACACAGGCCAAGGGAGAAGCAGGCTCCACGCAGGGAGCCCGACGTGGGACTTGATCCCGGGACCCTGGGGTCACGCCCTGGGCTGAAGGCAGACGCTCAACCTCTGGGCCGCCGGGGGCCCCAAGACATATGAACTTAATGTTATAGATTCTTTCCGTCAGTGGCCGCAGTTGTTCCTTGGGTGCCTGCCCCTCTGCCTCGTGACCCTGCAGGTCCTCCCATCAGGAAGTGAAGTTTATTTCCCCATCATTTGGACACGAGCTGGGCTGTGCCTCGTCTGGATGTAAAGTACCATGGAGGTGGCGCCGGCTGGGCTCAGGCCTAAGCCTCAGGAAGCCTTGCCCCGTCCACAGTCTTGGGGCCCTCTTGGCACTGCATGAGAAGCCAGGCCGCTCCCAGGGGAGGAGACCGCCCGCCCCGTGGCCCACTGGCCCTGGTGACAGCCACCACTGCTAGACATGTGGATGGGACCATCCTAGACCATTGGCCCAGAGGAGCTGCGCGGCCTGGATTTGATGGGCGGGTAGCTCTTGGGCACACAGTGCTCCTCTGGCCAGTGTCAGCAGCGTCACCCGGCCGGGCCCGGGGCAGGCGGTCACCCACAGCCTGGGAAGTAGCAGCTGGCACCGGGCTGGACCAGCCAGCGTCTCCCACATGTCCAGATGCGTCACACGGCCTTGCAAGCACCTGACAGCTGCTGACTCGACCCCCGTAGCGACGCTGTTGGGCCTCAGTGAGGGAGATGACGGCAGACATCACAGCACGGCAACACTCGGGAGCCTGACAATAGGGCCACGCTAGGGCAAAGGTCCAGGTGACAGGCCAGGTCGCCTCAGGTCCTTCCCAGGGGGGGTTCCTTAGAGCGCAGTCCACTGACACTTCCCATAAAGGGATGGATCGTAAATATTTTAGACTTTTCTGGCCATACATGGAGTACCTGCCAGACGGGACGGATGAGTGGCCTCCAGGAAGCCAGCACGGTCCCTCGCGGCTCTGAAGCACCCTTGGGAGAACTGAGGAAGTTCCCGCCAAGCCTCTCCGGAGGCCGCACTTCCCCTGCAGAATCCCTGATGGGAAAGGCACGGTGGGCATTAGCCTCGCCCTAAACCCTGTCCTTTCCGTGGCCCTGGGGTACCTGCTGTCGCCGCGGATGGTATTTCCCTGTTTGCTCCTGGGGGGGGGACAAGGGACCTGGGCCAAGGAGGAGGAGGAGGCACTTCTCTGGAGGCCGACAAGCATCTCTGCTGCTTCAGCTGGGAGCTCACCACTCACCGTCGAGCCCAGCCCCAGCCAGAGACCGAGGCTCTGACCCACTGCCCTGGGCCAGGTCCCGCTCACGGAGCTGCGCTTGGGGCCACAGTCCCGCACCTGCTAACTGAGACTTCTCATTTTGCCTCTCACTTGAATTATAGTCTTTCTTGGTTTGAAAATAATTTTCCCTTAAAACTTTGAGCAAAAATAAATAAATAGAAATAAAAAATAAATAAATAAAAAACTTTGAGCATATTGCTCCGCTGTTTACTTGCCTCTAGTCTTGTTGATATGAAGTCAAATGTGTATCTGACTTTCGTTGCTTTGAAGTGCCATCTTTATTTTTTATTTTGTATACTTAAAAAATTTGTCTTTATTCCGAACAAATTTTATCACGATTTGAATGGGAGTGGGCCTTTTTTCATTCTTGCCCAGCGCTCAGGAGATGCTTTCTGTATGCGAACTCCTGTCGTTCTTCAGCTCAGGGAACTTTTCTACCGTTATTTATTTTGTGAACAATATGACTAGTGTTTTTATAACAAGTGGCAATTTGGAGGTAGACACACAGACACGGAGATGCCGCGTGAGCACGAAGGGAGACATCGGGGCCACATATCTCAAAGCCAGAGGGGCCGAAGGTGGCCAGTAAACCAACAGAAGCTAGGAGGGGGGCAGAGAAGAGATCTTCCCCCAGAATGAACGGCCTTTGCCAACACTTTGATTTTGGGCTGAAGCTTCCAGAACGGAGACCATAAATTCGTGTTGCCTGAGCCACCCGGTTTGTGGTGCTTTGTTGCTCCAGCTCTAGGAAACTAGTACAACTGCGGTCATGCTCTCCCCCTTTTTTTTTTTTTTTTGTCTTTCCAGTAGCATCATCTTCTGTTATTTGGAAGAATCTCTCAACCTGCTCTCATAGCCCGTTGCCTTGTTCTAGACCTGTGTCCATTCCATTGGTTTTTATACTATTTATATTTTCATTACAAGGATATATCATTGGTTCGTTTTCATTAATAGCCGGTTCTTATTTTGTGGACCCCACAAACAGATTTTCTCTTTTCCTGTATCGGCCTTCTTTCCTTTGAGATGTACTAGATAAGATTGTGCTCAATTTCAAGTAACAGAAATAACAACAAACTGTAACTTATGCAGGAATGAGTTGGTTTTTCTCATGAATCCAAAAGTCCGGGAATGAGCATTTAGAGTTGTCATCCAGGGACTAGGCCCCTTCCATCTGTGTGTTTTTTTTTTTAAGTTATGTATTTTTTTCTTTTTTTCAGCCTAACATTTTGAGCATGTGGCTTCATCCTTCTAGATGTAAGCTGACCGCCACATCTCCAAGCACTGGGTATGTACTACAGGCCAGAAAAAGAAAGAATGAAGAGCAAGGATTGGCGTCCATATTAGCGTAACACATGCATTTGACAAAATCCAAAATCATAAAGACTTAAATATGAAGCTTAGCTAGTCTTATATTGATGAACTCTGGATGCAGTTGGTCCAGAGCTGATATCCCACCACAAGATGTCAGGAACCCAGGCTCCGTTTCTTTTTGCTTTATCATCTAAAATATGTGGCTCCTTTTACGTGATCCAATGTGGTTGCTCAATATCTGGCTGTCATGTCTTTACTCCAGCTGGCAAGGAAATAGAAGAATGAGGACATAAACTTACACCACCTGGCCAGAACTTAGTTCTGTGACCAACTTAGCTGCTAGGGAGATCCCCTGAATTTTCCAGTGGCGTCTCCCCGCTCCTTCTTAGGCAGCCAGAGACGGGGCTAAAATCAGGGGTCTTAACAAGAACAAAGAAGAGAAGAATGAATATTAGGAGACAACTGGCCAGCTCCGTTATAATTAGGAGAGCAAATCTTACCCAGAGATGCCCGGGGGACTTCTCTCTTACTGACCACATACATCAGTTTCTTCTGACGTGGTTGAGAGGTAGAGTTTTGTTAAATCATTCAATCCAAATTCTGGTAGGAAGGAAGAAAAAAATAGATATTGGGTAGGCAACTAGCAAGTCAGTCACGCTTGTGTACAAGATTTTCAGTATAAACAGTGATGCTTCTTTTATGGTATTTGTTTTCCTTAAATTGTTAACTTATTAGTGATTTCTGCATATGTGACCTCCTCCTCTTCCCCCCCCCCCCGGTTTATATCTTTTTCTTGTTGTTGGTCGTGGTGGTGGTGGTGGCAATTACTCCAAGGATAATTCTAGACTCCTTAACTGAAAGAGGTGTCACGGAATACGAAGAGCAAGGTGACACGGTTTGGAGGGCACACCACAGCCTGCAAAGGCCACAGGATGCCGGTGGGGCACAGGGACTAGTCCCCACGGTGGCCAGGGGACACGACCAGGGGACAAGCAGGGTGACCAAGTCTTGGGGAATTGTGTTCATCTGCACCATTTGGGTATTTCAGACGGAACAACTGCAGGTGACTCCTGGGGGACCAGAACACCCAAATGACCATCCTCAAGGTGAGGTAAGGTAGGCTTGAGGCAGGTGCAGCGAGCTTGCAGGAGGCTCAGGGGTGAGAGGTGGAGGCTGCAGGGGGCCACCTGTGTAGGGGGGAGGGGCCTGGGCTCTTGGGTGACCCCGTTACAGCTGGGGGTGTGCAGGCTGGCGGGTGTGAGCGCTGCGGGCCGGTCGGGGATGCCCGGGTGACCCCCTCATGTCTGGGGGTGCACAGGCTGGTGGTGTGAGCACTGAGGGGCCGTCTGGGATGCCTGGGTGACCCCCTACAGCTGGGGGTGTTCAAGCGTCTCTTTCCTCTAATGCACAGGCTTAGCTTTGGTTGTGCATGCGCGTGTGCGTGTGTGCAATGTATTTATTTGACCTCTATTGGCATATATCGACCGGCAGCGGGTGTGAGCCTGGGGTGCCCTGGGCCTGGTGCGGAGCCAGCAACCTGATGGTGACCGGGCACCAGCTCTGCCTCCACCGAGTCACATGATTCCTATTTCCTTTTTGTGGTGAGAAGACGTTTCCAAGATCCTGTTTTAATCTTGTTCGCCTACACACCCAGAGGTGGAACTGCTGGTTCACAGGGCAGCTCCTTTTTTGGTTGTTTTGAGGGACCTCATGGTGACTGGCCAGTTTACATCCCATCAGCGGCCACAAGGCTTCCTCTTGCCCCACATCGTCTCCAACACTTGTGGTCGCTTGTTCCTCTGATGACAGCTGTCAGGCAATATCACACTGTGACCTGGATCTGCATTTTCCTGATGATTAGTGAAGTTGAGCATGGATTTTTAAAAAGATTTATTCATTTATCTGAGAGAAAGAGAGTGAGCAAGGGAGAAGGGCAGTGGGAGACGCAGATTGTCTGCCAAACTCGGAGCCCAGTGTGGGGCTCGCTCGATCCCATGACCCTGAGATCATGACCTGAGCCGAAGTCAAAGGGTGGGCCCTTAACTGAGCCGCCAGGTGCCCCATGAACACCTTTTTATATGCTTGTTGGCTATTTGTACGTTTTCTTTGGGAAAATATGTATTCATTTTTCAAATCAGATTTTCCCCAGTATTGAGTTGTATGAATCCTTTATGCATTTTCCATATTAACCCCTTATCTGGCATGTAATTTGCAAATGGTTTCTCCCATTTCTTAGATGGTCTTTTCATTTGGTGGATTGTTTCTCCTGCTGCGCACAGACTTTTTAGTTTCATGTAGTTCTACTATTAAGGTTTTGCTTTTGTTGCTTGTGCTTTGGTGCCATATCCAAAAAAATTGCTGCCAAGACCAACATCGAGACCCTATGTTTTCTCCCAGAAGTTTTGTGTTTAAGTCTTTATTCCATTTTGAGTTACCTTTTGTGAGTAGTATAAAATAAGGGCCCAGTTTCGATCTTCTGCATGTGGTTTTCCAGTTACGCCAACTCCATTTGCTGACGACTGTCCTTTTTTTTTTTTCTTGACTGTCCTTTTCTTTTTTTTTTTTTTAAGATTTTATTTATTTATGATAGTCACACAGAGAGAGAGAGAGAGGCAGAGACACAGGCAGAGGGAGAAGCAGGCTCCATGCACCGGGAGCCCGACGTGGGATTCGATCCCGGGTCTCCAGGATCGCGCCCTGGGCCAAAGGCAGGCGCCAAACCGCTGCACCACCCAGGGATCCCTTGACTGTCCTTTTCTGATTAAGGGTTCCTTGCTCGCTTGTCAAAGATCCCTCGACCAATCACGCGAGGATTTAATCACTCAAGAGGGCCTCTTGAGTCTGTTCCCTTGGTGTGTGTGTGTGTGTGTTTCTGACACCGCAATACTGTTTTGATTAGTGTAGCTTTGCAGTGTAGTTTGAATCAGGAAGTGCGATGTCTCTAGCTTTGTTCTTCTTTCTCAAGATTTCTTTGGCTATTTGGGGTCTTTTGGCATTCCCTACAAATTTTAGGGTTGTTTTTTTCCATTTCTGTGAAAAATGGCATTTTGATAACTATTGCATTGAATCTATAGATGGCTTTGGGTGGTGTGGACATTTTAACAGTATTAATTCTTCTAATTCATGAACACGGGTTATCTTGCCATTTGTGTCCTCCTCAGCTCCTCTCATTAACTGACTTCCCTAAGCACTCTCTTCCCGCACTCCATCTACTCCGCATTCTTCTTCCTAGCTTTATTTTTTATTTTTCCATATGGCATTTAACACTCCCTGATACCTGTTTGTATACTTATTGTTACTGTTTATTCCTCCCCATTCCTCTAAACTGAGGTGTAAATTCTATGAGGAAAGGAACTTTTACCTGTTTCGTTCATTACTTTATCAGTGCTGACATAATATCTGGCATATGGCAAATACTCAGTAAGAATTTGTTGAACGGATACATTGATCCCTTTAGTTTAGACTTTGCCCCTTTATTTTTGGCAATTATTTTATCAAAGATGATTGAGGCTCCAAAGTTTGGCTTTGACCTCACTCTTCAGCTGAAAATGTGTGATTCAAGCCGGGGCTTTGTTCTCAAACGTTAGAAGACTAAGTCGCCAAATGCCTCCTCCAGTGCCTGTTCTGGAATCCCTAAGCTGACTTCTGGCTTACTAGCTTGTTGAGAGATCTGGAGCTCAAAATAGCCAACAACAGTAAATCCGATTAAAGAAATATTCTTAAAAAGGAAAAGCAGCGTAATATCATGTGTTATCATTGCTACTGCAAAAACAATAACAACAACAAAGCAGCCCAACATTGTGAAGGGTGTGAATGATTTCAGCCTTAAAAAGTATGATGTTGTGTTCGCACCCTTCACTTGTAGGTTCAGAAAAGAATTATAGCATGGGGGTAGCGCGATAAGATTGCTGGCTGCAAGGCAGTGCGCCCACTTATTATTCTTCCTCAGCTGAAGACAAGCACCAGGTAACCTAATGCATGAGTTTGAGGGCACAAGTATTTCAGGCATGAAACCTCCTAGAAGGATTCATTTCTCCTACTGCTGCAGGAAAGATGGTGAAATTGCTGGGCATCTAATGAAAGCTAAGGTGCAGATAGAAACTCAGAAACTGTTTTGCTATCTTGGAACTCATCTATGGTGCTCTATTGCCACGTTTCTAGATCTAAGTTTTAAGGGCAAATTAAAGTAGTAAGTTCTTGCACAGTATTTAAAATTTTTAAAAATGCGAGGGCAAAAACTTGCTTTTGCTTCTCGGGGTGTTTTGAAAGCTTCTTCCTCCACCAGCGCACAGAGGTCCTGTTTGTGAGGTTGCTTCAGTGAAATTGCACAGTAACTGCTGACTAGATCTCAAGTCCAGAAGGAGCAGGGGAGACGAGAGTTTACTTTAATCCAGTTGCTACTAGGGTGGAAGGGCAGCATTGCTGCCAGCAGTGGCCTATTTTGACGACATTTAGCAAAAAAAAAAAAAATTCTTTCCCTTTTGCTAACCCCAGTTGAAAGGAAAGATCTATCTGATTCCGTAACTGCGTGTACATTGGCCATTCATAGGAGCCTCCTGTAAGTCCATGGAGCTGAGCAAGGATTGTTCCAGCAGTTTGATGTTTGAGAAATAATATATTAAGTAATCAGAGCAGAGCGGTGATTCAGTTTATTTTCTGGAGAAATATTCAGATTTATCCCATCTCAAGAATATCTTTCTGCAATAGTAAGATTCACCTTTGGTTTTCACCTCATCTAAACATTGAGTTCACCCTTGGCCCATCAGTATTGGGCCAACGCGGGTATTTGTTACATTTCTGTTAAATTCAATGCAGATGCAAATTAACAATCAGAATAAAAGGAACATCAATCACCTAGTACTTGATTTAAGAAAAATAACAACACCCTTAGTATTAAGTGCTTTGTGTGCTTTCCTTAAGCCCATCCTCTGCGCCCCCCTCCAGGTATCCAGTCTTCTGAGTTTTGCAGTTATCAATTCCTTGCTTTTATTTCACATGCATATGTTTTTACATCACTGAGCAATATGGTTTTTTTTACAATATGTTTTTAGTATATTTTTAGTTTTTCTCTAACAACATTTTTAACATTTTAAAAATCCATGTGGCAACCTTCATTTTCATGGCACTATCGTATTTCATTATGTGAATATTCCACACTTTATTCATTCTACCCTTTATGCACATGTGTTGCTTGAGTTTTTTTTAAATTTTACTGTTTCACAGTGTTCCTATGAATATTCTTATGTCATGTGTCCAAATGCATACACGCAAGAGTTTTTCTATTGGGCGTGCATGTGTAGAGTGTGAGGTTGGAAGTAGAGTTTCATCTCCCTCGTGTGGGTGTCCAGTTGTGTCAACCCTCCTTTCTTCACTCCCATGAGTATCTCCTCTATATCAACGGCCATTTATGTCTTGGCCTATGTCTAGTCCCTCTAGTCTGTTCCGGAGGTTTATTTGTGTCTTGGGGCGTCTGTGCAATATTGAGTCTTCTAACCCACGAACAATGGCATCTCTCTCCATTTGTTTAGGTCACCTCTACTGTCTTTCAGTGAAGCTCCCTAAGTCCCGTGTCGAAGGTCCCACACATTTTGTCCCTTCAGCCCCATGAAGATGTCGGAAGCACCGCCCAGCCTCTCAGCTGCCTCTTCCAGATTGGCCAACGTGCTTTTGGCAAAACTCCAGACTCACATCTTGGGCTTTCTATTTTCTTGTAGATCTTGGCCCAGTAGTTCCATACTATCTTTTTTAGCTTGATACTTAAAGAACATGATTTTTATATTCTGTCCAGATATTTTAGTTTTCTTCAGCAATAGAGTTGGCCCAAATTACTCAGTCTGCCACCACTGGGAGGAAATTCTCAGATCTTTATACTTGCATCCTCTAGATCTAATTTATCTCTTCTTTCTTTACTCTCCGTGTCCTCTCATTATCTTATCTCTTCAGCACCAAGCTTCACTTTACTCTTTGCTTCTTTCTTCCTGTTGGCTTTGTTTCTTTCAGCTTCTCTGACGGCCTCACCTCTTACCCCTTTCTTTGTATTTTAATTAAAATTATAGCATGTTTTGTGATCAAGACAAACAGAAATGAGCTTAGTGGAAACTAAGAACATTAGCACATCCCTCAAAACAAAACTACATAATGGTCTCACCAGGATTCAGTCATTAATCACGCTCACTTATCATATATAGGAGTCAGAAAACTGATAGAGGAAAATCAGGAGGCAGTGTGGCAGTGTCAAGAGAACTTGGCTGTAGCTTAAGATAGGTTTAGACTTTCGTCTCTCTCCACCACTCGACAGCTGTGGAAACAGGGGCAGATTTAGGGACTGTAATTAATGTAAGTCGACCTCTTTGTTTCCTTGCGGTTGGTCAGTAGATCTATATTTTGTCTACCCAGGCTGCACAACTGCTCTGATGCTCTTTTTATTCCATAGTGAACTCTTCCACAGAAGACTTCATTTTTCATTAAAAGAAAAGATCACTGTAGATACTTTATCTTAAGCCCCAACAGGTAAATAATATGGGCTATCAGATGTTTCAGGTCCTTTGACTTATTCTGAAAATTAAATTGTCCAGTTCTCTGGATTAGCTGATGGCACTACATTACCTAATTAAATATAAATGTCTGTCATTTGGTATTTCTTTGGTTGACACTAAGAAAGAGAGTTATGGTTGTGATGTCAGAGACTTCTTGGAGAGGTCACTGAAGATTAATAACGGCATTAAGGCAGAGAGGAGAAGAGGGCTTTTGAGAGATTAACATTTCAGGAGTTGGAGATGAATATAGCCCTTGCTAGAGGTGTGTATCTCAATTTACATAAAAGATCAATTTATGAAAATTTGTGTCTGCATTAACTGTTAATAAGTGTATTCACATTAGATTTCCCAAAGGGTATTAGTACTTAATGAAACCTGGTTGTGAATCCTTCTGTAAAATGAAAAAATTTTTTTCTTTTTTAAAAATATCAAATAAAAAATATCAAGCTTTATTAAAATAAATGTTACATGGACTTTGAAATGTTAACTACTAAAAATATACTTCAAGTATAAATACATTATTCATTTACCAAGGAGCAGATTTTTCTAAAAGAGATCAGGGTAAAAAGTAGCATATTTTCACCTACTTGAATCGTAACATATGTATTTTTCTACGGAGTATTTTTAGGTTTAAATTTTAGCAGATTGGGTATTTAGGTTTCTTTCTCTCTCTCTTTCTGTTTTTCCTTAATATAGCAGCTAGTTTTCAAAGCTGGGAACTTCTACATTTTGCTTCGTTCACATGTATTACCATGTTCAGATAGCCGTGCAAGAAACACAGATGTCATTATATTCTTGCATAATATCTTCTCTTTTCCCTGATAATCTAGTTATTTCTCTCTTCTACTTCACTGGGGAAGATCACTGGGGAATTTATATAATCTTAAGTAAAATACAAGGACCTAAAGTATAAATTTGTTATTTTGGGAAGTCTAATTCCAAGTTCTAACTTAGACTCCAGTATCTCCTTTGGATGCCGTGTGCCAACCCAGCACACTAGCAGCTTTTGTCCGGAGCTAAATAGGCAAGGGATATGCTCAAAGAAATTACCATCCCTGTTTCATCCAATAGTAGGAACATGAGATTATAAACTAATGCAAATATGAAAGGGGGAATGGATATGGATAAAGGATGGGGTAGAGGGAACATTTTATATCTTACTGAGATAGAAGGACTGATGCTTCCGTGTCTGAAGGAATGCTTGCCCTTGAAGCTGGCCTTGGAAATTCAAAACTCTCTAGAAGGGAATATATAAACTCTGGAACCCCACTGTGATGAAGTTAACAGATAAAGCTTTGGTCCTCCCCGGTGTTTACAAAGAACAGATATCCATGGTTAGTGACAGCTCTATTTTAGGAGGTCACTTCTCAAGTCCTCTGTCTTCTAGAAAATGATATTTATCTTAGAGGAGTTTCATCTCCACAATATCCGCTCTTGCATTGTCAGTCTGTTAAATTAGGAGCTTCCATTACAAAGATCCATCAAGAGAGGAAGGCAAGGGTGATCATGCAGCCAAGAATAATGTTCATTTACTTATTTTCTCCAGACCCCAAAGTGCTAATAAATGGGATAAATTAGAAAAAGAATGTTGATGATTTGTACATTAACTGTATTTGGTGGTAGATAACAGTTTTCTCTGGAGCTCCTTCAAAGCCAAACTATGCAGATTTATCGCATCTGGTTGCATTATTTACACCAAATGGTATCATATAATTTTATAGGCATTATGGACTCAGTTTTGGTATGGCCTGATGCAGCCCATTACCTTGAAGACAGCATGAAATGCCAGGGAAGAAGATGTTTCAACTCATAATGAGGACCAGGATATACATGACAAATAAGTTCCTGCCTTATTAGTGAAGGTAACCTCTAAAGTCCTCACTCTCCCAGAAGTAAGTGCTGCTCTTGGATCTGGTTCATGGCAGGGAGTGCTTGGATCTGGAGGGGGGTGTGTTGGATTCTCTCAATGACTGGTAAGGGCCAATGGTTCTCCAAGTCCTGCAAAACATGAGACACTCCCACAAATGAGGAATTGTTCTGCCTAAAGTGCAAATAATATTCCTCTTCAGAAGCACTGCAGACGATACAAGGGCCACAGGAACACACTGTTTCAACTACCAGTGCTCTGTGGTAAACTGCCCTGAAACTTAGAGGATTCAGAGCACAGTGACTTATCATTTCTCATGATTCTGTGGGTTGACTGGGCTCAGTGGGGCTGGTTTTCTGCTGCTTGTGGTAAGCTGAGGATATTTGTGCAGCTCTTCAGCTGAGAGCTCAACTAGGCTTGGAACATTCCAGGTGGCTTTGCTTTTCCAGGGTCTCTCTGTGTGTGGCTTCTCCTTATTCTGTAGTCTAGACAGAGCTTCTTTATCACAGCACAGTGCCTGACTTTCAAGTGGGAGTTTTCCAAAAGTGCAAAAGCAGAAGTTACAAGCCTTCTTATCACTTCTGCCTCCTTCTGTTGGACAACGCAACTCCCAGGCCAGCCCAGATTCAAAGGGAGGGTAGGTGAAGTGGGCCCATAGCAGCATCTGAGGCTCTGGAAAGGGGCCAATGTGAGATCTACCCCTGGAGTTTTCAGGATGTTAGTCAACAAACGTGGATGGAACTGGAGGGTATTGTCCTGAGTGAAATAAGTCAATCGGAGAAGGACAAACATTATATGTTCTCATTCATTTGGGGAATATAAATAATAGTGAAAGGGAATATAAGGGAAGGGAGAAAAAATGTGTAGGAAATATCAGAAATGGAGACAGAACATGAAGACTCCTAACTCTGGGAAATGAACTAGGGGTGGTAGGAGGGTGGGGGGTGGGGGTGAATGGGTGACAGACACTGAGGTGGGCATATGACGGGATGAGCACTGGGTGTTATTCTGTATGTTGGCAAATTGAACACCAATAAAAAATAAATTTATTATAAAAAAATTTCCTTTTTTTTTCTTGAACTGGTTTTCTATTGACTACAGTGGAAATAATCCTGAGTGATAGACCATTTATGGTGACCAAAAGGACTCTCAGAAAAACACCTCACATAAATATTCCCATGAAAAGAAATAACAATTCAAGAATTCCATTGGGAGTCAAATAATGGGGATCCTAAGGTAGTATAATGGTAGAACTCCAGCTAAGTACAGTTGACCCTTGAACAACGTGGATTTGAACCGCCCAGGTCCATTCGCATCCAGATGATTTTCAATAAATACAGTACTGTAAATGCATTCTTTTCTTTATGATTTTCTTGACATTTCCTTTCCTATAGCTTTACTTTTGTAAGAATACAGTCTGTATTTTGTATATAAAATACAAAATATGTGTTAATCAACTGTTTATATTATCAGCAAATTTTCTAGTCAACAGGAGGCTATGAGCATTCAAGTTTTGGGGGAATCAAAAGTTAAGTATGGATTTTTGATTGGGGGGGGACAGCACCTCTAACTCCTGTGTTGTCAACTGTACGAAGGAGCATAATATGGCATCAGGAAATCTATCAATAAGAAACAAAATGGCAATAAGTGCTACTAGATTGTGTTCTCAGCTAGCTGACGGTATGAGTTGTACGCTGTTTCTGAACGCAAGATTTCTAGTACATTGCCCTATACGGAGCAACTGCTAAAGTAGTAACTGTCATCTGAGCCCTGAAGTCACCGAACAGTCTTTCCTAAAGAGAAGGCAAATTTTTTTTTTTCTTTCATGTACCAACTCTGATCATTGCTAGTGCCTGCTTGGGGCATAGACTGAAGAAGCCTTGTGAGCCCGTTGAGGCTGTGGGAGAGGGGGATGGGGTGCTAGTGCCCGCTGTGTGTGAGGGGAGGGCGCGTGGAAGCAGCATCTGGTCTTATGTATGGTGCTGACAGATGGAGAGAGGAGAGCTGCCCTTTTATTTTTCTTTTCATTTTTTTTTAAATTGGTACAATATGATTTATTCTTTTTTAAAGTTTTTTTTTTTAATTTATTCATTCATGAAAGACACAAAGAGAGAGAGAGGCAGAGGGAGAAGCAGGCTTCATGCAGGGAGCCCAACGCGGGACTCGATCCCAGGTCTCCAGGATCACATGCTGGGCCAAAGGCAGGTGATAAAGCCCTGAGCCACCCCGGGATCCCTTATTTTTCTTTTCTTACTGGTCTTATATCCTACCAATTTTGGACATTTCCTTGTTAGATAGTTGTAGGTGATTTCTCTGTTAACTTACCTAAGCCGGAAGTCCCAAGGTTATGTTTGGAGGTCACTTAGGTGACTTGGCATCCCATATCAAGAGGTAAAATGTACCAAACAGAAAAATATTTTCTAACATTTTGTTTGGTTGGTTGGCTTGAGTTAGGTAGGTATAGACTGAGTCCCAAGTAACCCATGGAGGCCTAGTATACTTTTGCCAAATCCTTCTCTTTTCCACTGTGATCTTTAGGGGTGGCAGGGAGTCACAGGTCAGCTTACACTGGTGGAATGTATTGATGGCATTTGTTAGAACCTCACTGGAACAGTCAGAGCAATGTCCCACCAACCCTGTAAGACATCCCTGTCCTGATTCCTCGGACCTGTGGGCATGTTACGTTACCTGGCAAAGGGGAGTTAGGGGTACACATGAAATTAAGATTAGTAATAATTAACATAGACTATCCTGGTTGTCTGGGTGGGCCCAGCGTCATCTCAAGGGATCTTAAAAGTGGAAAAGGAGCAAATGAAGGGGTTGGAGTAACGTGATATAAGAGGAGCTCAGCCTGCATTGTGACCTTGAAGTCAGAGGAAGGGGGCCGTGAGCCAAGGAGCTGGAAAAAGCAAGGAAATAGATTGTCCCCTCGAGCCTACAGGAAGGAAGGTGGTCCCGCTGAGACCTGATTTTAGCCCAGTGAGTCCTGTGTCAGACTTCTCGACTGCAGAGTGGCGAGATGATAAATTTGTATTGTTTTAAGCCACTAAGTTGGTGGCAATTTGTTACAGCAGCAATAGGAAATGAGCACAGATTTGAGAAAACTCTATTACATGCAATTGGAATTGAAGGATCCGAGTTGAAAGGGATCTGGAGGGCGTTAGCCCCCACTTAATTCCCTGTACATGAATTTCCTCTGCCATGTGCTTGGTAAGGGTCTTCCAGGCTCTGGGACTCTGTCCGCAGTGGGAATTGGCAAGATCCAGAAGTGGTTTGTTCCATTTTTGTGTGGTTCAAACTGTCAAAAGTTCTGTCCAGCAAAAACAGAAGTGAGCTTTCCTATAGCATCACTTCTTTATTTGGGTTTTGTTTTCTAGAATTGCACAGAAATTATCCAAGTACCTTGTTCATAAAAAAAGTTAGGTATTTAGATATTTGAAGATTTAACCGATTCCTTAAAGGGTTCTTTTTTCCCTGACTGCATATCCTCATGCTCTTCTTGGGGATTCCACAGCACACGTCCCCTGGGGAACAAAAACTACAGGTGTGGTTTGATCAGTAGAGTCTGTGGAGGCTTGATCGTCGCCGCTGTTTGGGATATCATATCTCTGGGTTGCGTTTACTTTGTCAGGAGCGTCTCTACCATCTACCCAGTGCTGTATAAATGGCTCTTTCTTTCATCATAATGAAATCTCCCCCTTTGCCTTCTCCAAAGCTCTGAGTGCTGTGCTCAGCCTGATAAGATGTTTATTATTTTATTTTATTTAAAATAAAATAGGGATCCCCAATGTTTATTCTTGAACATGCTGTGGTTTTCTTATCCTTCATCTTCCTGGTCTCGGTCCTTGCATGACCCGCACTTGGGGGTGAGGCAGTGGAGGGATAACTGATTCCCAGTGTACAGAGACGCGGGCCCAAACCGATTTTCTGTTTTCCTGGCTCTGAACTGTGGGTAAGTTACTTAGTCTCTTGTGAACCTCAGTTTCTTCATCTGGAAAAAGGTGCAGAGTAATTCTTACTCACCGACTGTGGTGAGGATTAGGTGAGATTCTCTACGTAACATACACAACAGTCCTTGGCATAATTTGCTCTCTCTTGTTTCCTGCTTCTTGTACTACTTCTCACTTTATTCCTCTTTTACCTTTTACAACTAGAAAACTGTACAAAATTGGGGCCCCTGGGTGGTTCAGTGGTTGAGCACCTACCTTTGGCCCAGGGTGTGACCCCGGGGCCCTGGGGTCAAGTCCCACATCTGGCTCCCTGCATGGAGCCCGCTTCTCCTTCTGCCTGTGTCTCTGCCTCTCTCTCTGTGTGTCTCATGAATAAATAAATAAAATTAAAAAAAAAAAAAAAAAGAAAAGAAAACAGCACAAAAGTGAACTGCTTGGGTCCATCTAAGAAGCTCAGGATGACCACTGGGGCTGGAGCATGAGCAGGCCTCCTGGAGGGAGCAGAGCCGGGGCGGAACCTCACAGGCTGGACGGCAGCCAGCTGAATGCGGGGATGCCTGGGGGAGTTTGTTCTCTGACTTTTTTTGTTTGTTTGTTTTTAAATTTTTATTTATTTATGATAGTCACACAGAGAGAGAGAGAGAGAGAGAGAGAGGCAGAGGGAGAAGCAGGCTCCATACACCAGGAGCCCGACGTGGGATTCGATCCCGGGTCTCCAGGATCGTGCCCTGGGCCAAAGGCAGGCGCTAAACCGCTGCACCACCCAGGGACTTTGAATGTGAGGTTCATTTTCACGCCTTCCGAGGTCGAAGACAGAGCCACTGGCACCCCACGTGGGAAGGAATGTTTTGTTGATGACAAAATTAGTCTCGAAACCTCGTTGAAAGAAGGTGGGGCACGGCTTGCCCGGGCGAGGAGACGGAGCAGGGGGCGAAGGCAGGCTAGTGAGGCTTCAGCTGCCGAGGGCCTGAGCCGGGCCTTCCTCGACGTTTGCAAACCGGGAAGACTTCATTTGGCTTCCATGAGGCAAGGTCGGTGGTGGTGGTGGGTTTCTTGGTTTTGTGTTTTGTCTTTTCACTTAGCAGGTCTGGTGCGGGCAGTGAAGTCCAGCCCGCCGAGGCCACCGCGTCACCGTGGGGATGCTGGGAAGCCAGGCCGGGAGCTCTCAGAACGGCCGACAGTGGGTTCGGGGGAAGCTCGAGGTTGCTGAGAGAAGCTAGACTGCATAGGCCTGTCACTGCTCCACTCCTGAGTTCTCCAAAAATTCATCCTTTTTAGGTGGCTTGGCAAGCAATTATTTTATTTTTTTTCCTCGTAGAATCATAATCTGGGACATCATCTTGGAAAGCCTGCCCGTAGCTATTCTTTGGTCTGCTCTGCCTCCGCTAGTTTTATTTTTAACCCTCCCTTGATTATCTCTAAACCCCTTAATCACAAAAACCCGTTTTCTTTTATTAGGAGGGATTTATTCACGAGGCTAAGTCACACCTACACAGCGTCCTTTAATACACATCACTGAACGGCGACATGGCTCTGCAAGCATTAAGAAGTGTTTTCTGATACAAGATACACGGAGTATGTGGAAAACCGGAGAAGCTGGTGCCGGAGCTCATGATTTGATCTATCAATTCAGTTTTATTATGCTACAGAAATCCTTTTGGCAATAATAGTGATCTCAGCAACAACGAGACAGACGGTTCCCTGTTCCCAGGTGCCAGGCGCTATGATAACACAGTGAGCCAGCTGCACAAGGCCCGCGTCCTCAGGAAACGATGCTGAGTATGCGAGGTCACCCCCCTCCCCGACAGACACACCACCATAAGTGGACGAGTAAATGAAGTAATTGCAAATTGTCTGAATATCATGATGAAAGCCAAAAAGAAGAAGATTAATGGGCTTGCTGAGTATTTGTGTCCCCCTCACATGCTTCCGCTGAGACCCAGTGTGCAGTGTGATGGTATCTGGAGGCGGCCGGGTGTGGTGGTGGAGCCCTCACGTGGGTAGAGGACGCCGCCAGGAGGTGGCCCACTGTAAACCAGGACATGAGCCTTCAGCAGACCTAAGCTGCTGGCTCCTTGGTCTTGGACCTCCCAACCTCCAGGACCCTGAGAAATAAACTGCTGTGGTTTATGGGCCACCCAGCCGCGGGATTTTCACGTAGCAGCCCAATCAGACTAAAGCAGGGTCGATGGGGGGCGCCTACTTGTAAAAGAAGCCTCTGACTGTCAGCCCGAGCTCGGTGCGTCCTCCGACCATGTCCTCTGCCTTCTCTTGAAGGTCTGGTCCCAAACGATCCCTTAAGCACCTTACTTACATGGATTTTATTGAGGGACCTACGGTAGGCAAGGCGCTGTCTTCTCTACCAGGCCTGGGGGGGAAGACAGAGAAGACGGTCCCTCCTCCGGGTCCTTGCAGTGGGGGAGGGCGGGCATCGTGGTGAGCACTGCGACGGGGCAACGGTCTTTGGGGTTCTGGGAAGGCCTCCTAGGAGTGAGGGGCGAGGGGCCGGGTGACAGGTGCAGGGTGCAGGGTGATGTGTGTGAAGTCTCACCGGCAGCCAGCCCCCCGGCCCATGTCCCCGTGTGGGGCCTGGACTCCTGGTGCTCCCCAGGGCGGGCTGTGCCCCGAACTCAGGTCTGCTGACCTGTGCAGATGGTGCCCTCAGCTCTGGCTCTGGGGTGCCCCAGTGTTTTGCCCACTGTACTGGGGCCCAAGGTCCAGCATCTACTGTGGTCCCCCAGCCCGTGCTGTGCCTCCTCCCTGTGCTGGGGAAGAATTCTGACTCTTGGGGCCTTCTCTCCTCCTCTTGGCACTGTTAGGTCATGTGGGGGCTGAGTCAGGGGCCTGACCCGGGTTGCACCCCACAGGACACTTTCCTTGGCCCCTTGTGCTGGGGTTTCCATCGGCTTCCTCGTGTCTCTGCTCTTGGGCAGTGTCGTCACCCTCTGGGACTGATGAGGTCAAGAAGGGTGAGGGTGATGAGGACATGGTCAGCGGCAGAGGTCGTCTCCGCCTTCAGCAACGAGAAGGGGTCATGGTCAGAAGCCAAGGAGGGAGAGGCCAGAGTGTGACCACAGGGCCCCCGGCCTGGCGTGTGCTCCTACAGAACAGGCACGGTGATCCTGGGCTGGGAAGGCCCTGCTGCCCCATGAAGGGCCCCGGGGACACTGAGTCAGGCAAGGCCTTGCTGCCCCAGGGAGGGCCCCAGGGACACCAAGTCAGGCAAGGCCTGCTCCAGGATGCTACCTACCTGCAGTTGGTGCGGACACTGCAGGTTGGCTCAGCTGCACAAGGCCGTCCTCTGCTGGAGGCTCCAGCCACAGGTATGGCCTCCTAGGGGGCCTCAACTTCTGTGCAACTGGGGTACAAACCAAGGGGCCCCCTGATCCCTCCTCAGACCTGGAGCTTGGCTGTGACTTAGGTGTCAGAACTCAGGGAAACCCTTTCCTGTGGTTGCTGGTTTGCTGCAGAGGAGCTTCCAAGGACACAAATGGGCAGCCAGGTGAGGACAAAGGTAAGGGGGAGGCCAGGGAGCCCTGGCGTGGGGGTTTCTGTCCTGGTGGAGCCGGGGGTGCAGCTCCCGCAGGGCCACGGAGACTCTGCCCCTGTACGCCTGTACGGTCCAGGCGATGGCCTCTCCCTGCTGCACTGGAGCCTCAAGGAGGGTGTGGGCGGCCCTGGTCACAGCAGCCCACACACCCGGCGCAGCGGCTGCTCACTGACCGACCGTGTGACAACGGGACAGAGCGAGCACGTGTCCGATGGTTCAGTTCAGAGGCTTCGGCTCCTCCGCAGGAGAGCTGGGTGAAGGTAGGCACTCCGTCCAGAACTGTCCCAAATCCTCATTTCAAAGTATCACTTCTTATAAGAAAGAAACAAGTTCCCAAATTTATTCCAATGTCTATTTTAATAGATGTAAGGTTACTTCTATTTTGCCCTATATATTGTTTAAAGTCTCCTCCCACCCCCACATTCCCAGAGTTTATGTCACTTCCTCAAATATGGCAAGTGTGTTATGACCCAGAGAGCCTCAGGCTCCTGGATGGCAAAGCCCAAGACCTTCTACGTCACGTGGTGTTGAAAATTCCCAGTGACCTTTGACCCTAAATGCAGTTGCAGATACGCTGCAGAGCAAATCTTTCCAAAAACACCCAAGCAAACACTTCCTATCCTTCCAGATGGTTCCCCGGGAGGAGAGAAACCGAGGCCAGGAGGCAGCAACCCAGGGCGTCCCATGTTCCGCTCCAGGTGGCTAAGTTAACCAGCTTTACTTAAAAAAATGAAACCCAAAGAAACCAAATGAAATACCAACGCGGAAAGCAACACCCCAACCAGAAGGCTCCTGAGAGGTAAGACGGCAACAACCGAGGAAAGGAGTCCCCTGGCGGGACTGCACCACGGGTGCTGGGAGACAAAGAAGGCCCCGATCGGACTTCACCATCGGTCCAGCTTCCTGCAAACTCCAGATTTGCCAGCTTCAGCCGGGACCCGGACTCCGCTTCAACGGCGGGAGATCGGCAGGTCCAGTGAAGTGGGGTGACACCCAAATCCCTGCAGGCGCCCGCGGCCAGACACTCGACTCGTCAGGGACCCACGGCCACACGCTCCACTCGTCAGGCGCCCACGGCCACACACTTGACTCGTCGGGCGCCCACGGCCACACGCTTGACTTGCTGACGATCCCGGGAACTTGCTGCAGGCCCCCCAGCCGACGCCTCAGCCCAGCCCGTGCCCAGGCCCGACATGCGGCCGTGAACCGGTGTCACCCCTGCCCCTGGGGAGCACAGCACTGCTTGCCGTGCACAGTCGCCATGTGTTGGGGTCCACCAGGTGCCACGTGGCATGGGAGTAATGGGGCCTGATCGCCCAAAAGACCGAGCACCTCTGGTTATTGTCCCATGTTACAGGTCAGTGTGTAAGGTGACTGACACGCCCCCCCCCCTACTAATAGACAAGGCCTGAGACCGGGGCCCAGGGGAAGGGATGAGCCCTGAAGCCTCCGGGGACCCCAAGTGCAGGCTCGGGCCCTGCTCTCAGGCAGGTCGGGGCCGTGGCCCCCTCGTGTGGGCATGGGAGCCGCTGCCAGGGGCGAGACAACCCAGTGCCACCCTCGGGCTGCCGGCGGCCATCCCCTGGACGGGCTGTGCTTGCTCCTGCAGCCGCAGCTCAGGATCTGGGGTGGGGGGGCAGGCTTGTGCGGCTCCATCCCTGCTGCCCGGGGGTGCCGGTGGGAGGCCAGGAGGGCCTGGCGGTCTGGCTCTCGGGGGGCACGCCGATCCCAAGTAAACTGGCCCGACCTGGAACTCCTCCTGTTAGCTTCTTGCCCCCCCCAGTCGTGTTTTCCAGCGAATCCCTCAGGCGTGTGCACATGTGCTCGCTTGGCTTCCCTGGCGCTGCGGCCGCCTGACGCCAAGGCAAACATGCCAAGGCCTTAACTGGCACAGGATCCTTAGTTTCCCTGCTTTCAGGAGGGCACCGGGGGGCGAAGGCATCAAGGCTGGCCACGCGGGGTCCTGAAGGGTGGGGCGTGCCCTCTAAATGCTCTTCCTCTCCCCAAGATGCTGCTTGAGGCCGTTCCGATGGGGCCTCAATGGCGAGGATGGCCCTGGAAGCCAAGCCCATAAAGCTCTCCCCCCAAACCCCATAATCTTTGGACAGAAACACGGAGGCAAAGACCCCCTGAAATGTCACATCTTATTTGAATGGGATACTCGTTGCTTACCTATGGCATCCCCGGACTTCCGTATGGGGTCTTGCGGGACCACGTGGAACTGTCCTGGTGACAGGTGGCCGGGCCGGGCGGCTCCCAGGAGAAACCTCGACACACGCTCCCCATCGCCCAATGCCAACCCCTGCCTAGAGGAGATATTTTTAAGAAGCTGGATAAAGTGTGGGCAGGTGGTGAATCGGGTTCAGGGTAGGGCCCAAGAACGGGGGCCTTCCAGCCGCTGGTGCCGGGCGCCCCGGCAAGGCCACATAGAGTGAGCGCGGGACACTGGACTCGGGGTCGCTGTCCTCGGGCCTTCGGGCTGTCTGAGCTCGACCCCGCACCGTCCTCCCAAATGGCACCCTGGCACCCGAGGGTGGGGGGTGAGCTCTTCGGAGTCACTCCCGCGTCCTCAGTGCCAGAACCCAGAGCCGGGCTCGGGGCCTGGGTGAGCACAGACCCCAGCTTGGGGGGGGGGGGGTTAGGGCCCAGGAGCTGGGAGTCTCTAGTGCCAGCACGGGGCTGACCCCCTGCAGCGCTGAGGGCAGGCCTGGCCTCCTTCATATGCACCTACGCACACGTACATTTTTACCGGAGTTTCATTCGCCAGCACGCAGCACCCCCCCGGGTCTCCCCCCTCCCTGCCCCCTGGTGCCCGGCCGCCCCTAGTCCACTTCCCACAGTAGGAGGGACTGTCTCCCTGTCTGGGGCTCCCCACTCGGTCCCTGTCACTGTGTCTCATCCTCCACGTGTGAGCGAGGCCTTGTCATGATTGTCCTTTCCCCATGGACTGACCCCGCTCCCTGCAGAGGGGCGCCGAGCGGGGTTCCCCACAGGGCCTTCAGGCTCTTTGGGCTCCTATGGTGCTGCTTCAGGAGACAGCAGCGTAGCAGTGGGGGGGCTCTCTCGGAGCTTAGGGCCAGGGCCTGGGGCTTGGGGGTCGGACCCTAGGGCAGGGTTAGGGCCAGGCGGGTCAGACTCCTGTGCAGGATTAGGGCCAGGCCCCGGGGCTGGGGGTGCTGGCAAAGGAGCCTGGGGTCATCAGGGGTGGGTGGGGGCAGGGTTGAGGTGGGCTGGGCCGGCCTGGGGGGGCTGCAGGTGCTGGCAGGGGAGCGTGGGGTCAGCAGGGGCAAGCGGGGGCAGGCACGGACGAGGCAGGACGGCCCGGCCGAGCATGCAAGGGTGCAGCAAAGCAGGAGGCCTCGCCTCAGGGTCGGGGGTCCTGGAGGCCACACGGGTTCAACTGGAGCTCAGACTTTGGACCTAGCAGTTGGCCGGATGGGGGCGATTAGGGTTAGGGTTAGGATGAGGGAGGAGGCATGGAGGTGGGGGCACACCCGAGTGAGGGCTGGGGCCGAGGAGGAGCAGAGCACACAGAGGGGGACAAGGAGGCCCAGCCACTGGAGGGGGACTGCCGAGCAGGGGGGAGCACAGAGCAGCCCAGCGAAGGAAGGTGCGGCGTGCGGGCAGGTGCAGTGGGGGCACGTGGAGCCTGGGGAGCCCCCCCGGCCGCTCTGCTCCCCCCAAGAACTGGACTTTGTGAGGGCAGACTGTGCTCGGAGGCCCGAAGGAGGTTTGTTGTGCGGCAGGGGCAGGGTGGCCGCAGGGGACGCGGTGCGAGAGGGGCCAGGGCAGCCCAGGGGTGCGGCGGCCTGGGCAGAGCAGTGCGGGCAGGGGGCCGGGGAAGCTGGGGCAGGGTGCAGGCCGCAGGGCAGCAACGGGGGCCAGCGGGCTGGAGGGGACGCGGTGCGAGAGGGGCCAGGGCAGCCCAGGGGTGCGGTGGCCTGGGCCAGAGCAGTGTGGACAGGGGGCCTGGGAGGCTGGGGCAGTGGGGTGCCGGGGTGTGCAGCAGGCCCAAGGGGCCACCCCGGCTCTCACAGCTGAGCGGACCTCGGGGGACCCCCAGGAGCTGCACACTTGGAAGGACGGTCAGGAACTTAGTTGTGGACACTTTAGGGTGACTTAGGAGAAAGCCATGCCAAGGGACGCCCGGGAGCCCGTCGACGTACAGGCCACGGACGACAGTGTCTGGGCCAAGAAAGACCTACAGGAGCTACGGATACATCGGTGGTGACCACCTCTGGACCCGGGCGAGCCGCTGGGCGAGGCTGTTGGAAGAGTGGAATGAGGGGCCTTAGGAGGAGGAAGGGCTGAGCGGCAGTGAGGACGGGGACAGGCACAGGGACAGCGCCGGGGGAAGCCGGATGTGGGAGGGCGTCCTGGAAGCCCCCTTGGGAACATCCTCCTCGCACAAAGCCGGGACCACACGGTTCTGTCCCGCAAGGCCCCACAACGCGGGTTGCAGGTGCAGGTGCACCGTCCAGGCTCCAGGGCAGCCCTGGTGGGGGCAGGCGCTGGCCTCCAGGTCCTGGGGCCCGACCCGGTGGCCCGCACCCCGAGGGGCAGGGGGACGGGGCCCAATGGGCACCTGCCAGCCCGGGCCTGGGTAGCGTCCGGGGGTTGTTTGTTTTGCTTTGTGCCCTTTTCAGAGGTGGTTCTGAAAGGAACGGAGAGGCTTTCCAGGGCGGCCCCTTGGACAGCTCGGCAGGCCGTGCCCCTAGAAAGTCCCTGCTCCCGGGGGACCAGGGGAGCTCACTGGCCAGCTAGCCGTGCTCCCAGCGGTGCTCCCATCCGTGCTCCCCCCGTGCCTCCATCCGTGCTCCCATCCGTGCCCCCACCCGTGCCCCCACCCGTGCCCCCATCCGTGCCCTCACCCGTGCCCCCACCTCCGTGCCTCCCCACCGCCCCCACCCGTGCTCCCCCGTGCCCCCACCCAGGCCCCCATCCGTGCTCCCGTGCCCCATCCGTGCTCCCACCCTTGCCCCCATCCGTGCTCCCCGTGCTCCCCACCCGCCCCCACCCTTGCCCCCACCCGTGCCCCCACCCGTGCCCTATCCGTGCTCCCACCTTGCCCCCATCCGTGCTCCCGTGCTCCCACCCGCGTGCCCCCATCCGTGCCTCCCACCCGTGTCTCCTACTCCGTGCCCCCACCTGTGCTCCCCATCGGTGCTCCCACCCTTGCCCCCACCCGTGCCCCCACCCGTGCCCTATCCGTGCTCCCCACCTTTGCCCCCATCCGGCCCCCCTCACCCGTGCCCCCATCCGTGCTCCCAGCCATGCCCCCACCCGTGCCCCCATCGGTGCTCCCAGCCGTGCACGGGGCAGCAGCCGCCGCTCAGCGAGGCCCTCCTGGGGGCAGCCGCCCCCGGGGACCCCGAGCCAGGGCCGTAAGCGGCCGGGGCAGGAGACCCCGTGGGTGCTCCCCGCGGGCTGCGGACAGAACGGCCCTGGTCCTCAGCGCAGGTCCCGGCTTGGTGGAGGCCGTTCCTCCAGGAGCCTCTTCTGGGCCAGGGGCTGCGGCCGGTGCGCGCGGGCTGCGGGGCGGGGCCGGGCGCAGGCACAGCCGCGTCCCTCCCCGCTCGCCCACCGTGTGCTTCCCGCCGGGTGTCCCCAGCCCCGGCCGCGCCCTCGCTCGGTCTCCGCGCACCTCTGCGGCTTGGGGACAAGGTGGCGCGGCTCCGGGCGCGAGGGGAAGCCGACGGGGCCGAAGTCCCGACTCTGCTGCAGACGTTCCAGAACACGGACCATCCACACAGATGCCCCAAGGCTGACTGGGCCACGGGCCCATGGGCGGATCCTCCAGGGGCGGACCCTCAGGGGCGATCCTCCAGGGGTGATCTCCAGGGATGGATCCTCCAGGGGTGGATCCCCAGGGGTGGATCCCCAGGGGTGGACCTCCAAGAGTGGACCTCCAGGGGCGGATCCTCCAGGAGTGGATCCTCCAGGGGTGGATCCTCCAGGGGTGGATCTCCAGGGGAGGATCCTCGAGGGGTGGATCTCCAGGGGTGGGCCTACAGGGGAGGATCTCCAGGGATGGATCTCCAGGGGCGGATCCTCCAGGGGCGGATCCTCCAGGGGCAGACCTCCAGGGGCAGATCCTACAGGGGTGGACCTCCAGGGGATGATCCTCCAGGGGTGATCCTCCAGGGGCGGACCCTCAGGGGCGATCCTCCAGGGGTGATCTCCAGGGGTGGATCTCCAGGGGTGGACCTCCAGGGGTGAACCTCCAGGGGTGGACCCTCAAGGGCGATCCTCCAGGGGCTGATCCTCCAGGGGCGGATCCTCGAGGGGTGGATCTCCAGGGGCGGACCTCCGGGGCAGATCCTACAGGGGTGGACCTCCAGGGGATGATCCTCCAGGGGCTGATCCTCCAGGGGCGGATCCTCCAGGGGTGGATCCTCCAGTGATGGATCCTCCAGGGGCGACTACAGACTGTGTACGGAGGTGACACGGTGCCCAAGAACCAGGAGCTGAGAGGATAGCTGGGGGACAGGATGTGCCCGGACAATGGTCCACAAACCAATCGTGCTGAGCGTCCTTCCATCAGGAAAGATGACAGGTGAGTAATTCAGTCTTGAACTCCTGGACCAGCCCTGTAGGCTCAGTGTCCCGGGGGGCCACAGGTGGTTGCTTTACCTACGGGTCTTCATGGAGCCCAGAAATTATCTTAGCCTCTGGGAGCATGAAGTGAATTAACTCCAAGACCCACCAGATATGGAGAGCCAAGAGTCTGCTGGGATCAGTAAGCAATCGGGTGGGGGCCCTGAGTGTCCAGGCCCCGTTTCTTTGCAGTCTTAGATGTGGGGGCAAGAGCCAACTTCCTCAAAATCTCAAAAATACTGTATAGCTGGGAACTGAGAGATGGTAGTGAACACTGGGTACATTTCCTTAAGAGTGGCCAGTCCTGAGTCCCTTGAGTGAAAAATTCCTGATTTTTTTCTAAAATGCCATCCTCTTAAATAATTTTTTATGATTCTCTCTCTTTTTTTTTAATTCTCTTGAGCCAAGACATTCTGCTGTATTGAAAGGAACTTCCTTGACAGAATCAGCTTCAGAGCACAAACTTGAAAATGAGTTCTAGATTTAAGATGGGACTATGTTCAGTAGCTTAAACTATATCTGAAGCTTATTACGGCTTTTAACACTGTTTCTTCACAATCTCTCCCTCAAAGCCAAACTTTCCCCCCACCCCTAAGGTCTGGAATAAAGTTTTTATTCCAGTTTTATGGAGAGATAATTGACATACATCACTGTATAAGTCTAAGGTGGCAGCCTGATGGTTTGATTTACTTACACTGTGAGATGATTACCAATGAATTCAGCTAACATCCAACTTCTCATATAGATAAAATACAAAGAAAATAAATAAGGAAAGAAATAAGGAAAGAAAACAAAAAAGATTTCTCTTGTGATGAGAACTCTTAGGACTTAATCTTTTAGCACCTTCCTACATATCATAGGGCAGTGTTAGCTATAGTCATTATGTTGCACAACACACTTCTAGTACTTCCTAATCCTTTTTTTTTTAAGTTTTTATTTTAATCCCCTGTGCTCACCAGGACAAGTGCACTCCTTAATCCCCATCACCTGTTTCACCCATCCCGCCCACCCTACCGCCCCTCTGGTAACCATCACTTTGTTCTCTGTCATTAGTGAACCATTGTTTCTGTTTGTTTTTCTTTCTCCCCTCCCTTTGCTCATTTGTTTTGTTTCTTAAATTCCACATATGAGTGAAATCATATGGTATTTGTCTTTCTCTGATTGACTTATTTCACTTAGCATGATACACTCTAGCTCCATCCATGTCACTGCAAATAGCAAGATTTCATTCTTTTTTCTGTAAAGCCACTTTTAGGAAGAGGAATTTCCATAAATTTGTCAAATGCCTTCAGATTGAAAATCTCATCAGAATCCTAATGGATGTGAAAATAATGCCAACTTTCAGGTTAAGCAGCTGCCAAAACTCTAAACTGTAGCTTCTGTTGCTAGGAAATTATCTGATGCTCATAATACAATGGTTTCAGACTATTAAAAATCAAGTGATATCACCGCTGTGTAGTTTGGCTAACTATGAAATTTGTTTTCAAATTGGATGACAAATAAGATCTACTATATATCGAGTCGAATATAAAAATATAATCCGAAAGAAGGTTAATTCATTTGGAAGTTTATTCAGATAGTCTTAAAGTCAAAATTTAATGTCTTAGTGACAAATGGGAATTGGATTAAACAAGATGATAAAAATTCTAAAATGTTCTTTATTTTAAAAAGCTAAAGCTTTTTATGTATACACAAACATATATGTGGATATGTGAGGAGGGGCAACTGGAAGGAGGCGGACGGGGAGACGAAGTGGGGGGAACCCCTGGATTAGAAAGGAAGTGCGGAAGGGAGGGCCGCGGGTAGAGTAGCTTACAGGTGCACATCTAACCACCGATGCTCTGAGCTGTAATCTTCGCTCTTATCAAATCATTCGGGCAAACATTCCTTTAGTCCTGCTGGGTTCAGGACATTAGGATGCATCTTGAGAAGTTGTCGGAGATTTCCTTGTCCCTCCTGGTCTCTGGGTCATGACTTTGGATGATTTTCCTTGCTCCTTCTCTTGGTGATGGCAAGGTGCCCCGGTATGCCCCCTGAATGACATCCGGCCTGCTCTTCGCAGCTGCTCCCCCCATGCTCTCCTTTGTCCAAGACCCTGAAGCCAGGGGAGAAACAGGGATTGTTGCTAGTTTCAGGACTCTCTCAGAGAAGCAGTGCCATAAGCAAGCCCCATATTCAAAACACTGCATTGTGTACTTCCGGTGCCAAGTAATGTCCTCGGGGTTCAGGTATAACATATGCCTTTCCAAGTGGTAGGAACTGGGGAGAGTTGACGTACTCAGCAGGCACATGGCTTTCCACCTGCTGGGTCATTTTGCAGGGGTGCAGCCAATGTTGCTCAAATAGGAGGAAATGCAGAGGAAAAGAGTTGTCCAATTTTTCTCTATTAAAAAGTTTTATTTTTTATTGAAGAATTGTAGACTCGGAGGGTTGATAGGACCCTTGGAAACACCTCTAAATCCACATGCTTTCACCCTCTGTTTTTATTTAGATTTATTTTTTTGTTTATTTATTTATTTATTTATTTATTTACTTACTTATTTAAATTTTAGTTAACATACCGTGCAATGTTGGTTTCTGGAGTAGAATTTAGTGAGTCGTCACTCACGTACAACATCCAGCTCATGACAACAAGCGCTCTCTTTAATTCCCACCACCCACCTAGCCCATCCCCCACCCACCTCCTTCCGTCAACCCTGTTGATCTCTATTGAGGACACTTTGGTTTGTGTTTGTTTGTTTATGGTTTATTTCCTCTCTCCTTTTCTTCTTTTTCCCTTCCCCGTGTTCACCTGTGCTCCTTCTTAAATTCCACAGATGAGCAAAATCATACGGTTTTAGTCTTTGACTTTCTTCATTTAATACACACTAGCTCCAACCACCTCATTGCAAATGGCAAGATCTCATTCCTCTTGATGGCTGAGTGACATTCCATTGTATACACAGACCACATCTTCCTTGTCCATTCATCAGTTGAGGGACATTTGGGCTCGCTCCCTAGTTCGGCTACTGTTGCTAATGCTGCTATAAATATCAGGATGCATGTACCCCTTTGAATCTGTATTTTTGTGTCCTTTGGGTCAATATCTAGTAATGTCATTGCTGGGGTTTAGGGTAGCTCCATTTTTAACTTTTTGAGGAACCTCCATGCTGTTCTCCGGAGTAGCTGCACCAGTTTGCATCCCCCCGTGGTGTCAGAGGGCTCCCCTTTCTCCACATCCTCACCAACACCTGTTGTTTCCTGTGTTCTTGATGTTAGCCATTCTGACAGGTATGAGGTGGGATCTCATCATGGTTTTGATTTGTATTTTCCTGATGGCGAGCGATGTTGAGCACCTTATCATGTGTCTGTTAGCCATCTGGATATCTTTTTTGGAAGAGTGTCTATTCGTGTCTTCTACCCACTTCTTAACTGGATTATTTATTTTGGGGGCATTGAGTTTTGTAAGTTCTTTATAGATCTTGGATACTAGCCCTTTATCACATACGCCATTTACAAGTGTCTTCTCCTATTCCACAGGTTGCCTTATAGTCTTGTTGACTGTTTCCTTCACTGTGCAGATGTTTTTTTTATCTCGATGAAGTCCTGTAGTTCATTTTTACTTTTGTTTCCCTTGCCTCTGGAGACGTGCCTAGTAAAAGGTTGCTATGGCTGAAATCAAAGAGGTTACTGTCGGGATCCCTGGATGGCTCAGTGGTTTAGCGCCTGCCTTTGGCCCAGGGCATGATCCTGGAGACCCGGGATCGAGTCTGACGTCAGGCTCCCTGCATGGAGCCTGCTTCTCCCTCTGCCTGTGTCTCTGCCTCTCTCTCTCTCTCTCTGACTCTCATGAATAAATAAACAAAATCTTAAAAAGAGAGAGAGAGAGAAGAGGTTACTGTCTGTGTTCTACTCTAGGATTTTGATGGTTTCTTGTCTCAAATTTAGGTTTTTCATCCATTTTGAATTTATTTTCTTGTATGGTATAAGAAAGTGGTCCAGTTTGATTTTTCTGCATATTGCTGTCCAGTGTTCCCAACAGCATTTGTCAAAGAGACTGTCTTCTATTTTTTCATTAGATATTCTTTCCTGCTTTGCTGAAGATTAGTTGAGCATATACTTGTGGGTCCATTTCTGGGTTCTCTGTTCTGTTCCGTTGATCTATGTGTCCATTTTTGTGCTACTGGATGACTATCTGGATGACTACGGCTTGTAATATAGCTTGAAGTCTGCAATAGTGATGCCTCCAGCTTTGCTTTTTCTTTTTCAGGATTTCTTTGGCTATTCATGGTCTTCTGTTGTTCCACACCAATTTTAGGATTGTTTGTTCTAGCTCTATGAAAAAGCTGGTGGTATTTTGATAGGGATCGTATTAAATGTGTAGATTGCTTTGGGTAGTATAGACATTTTAACAGTAACTTTCTATTTTTAAAAGAACTAGAATATTCCTTAGAACCAAAAGCTTAAAAGACAAAGAAAAATGCCAAACCATCAGAAGTCATGGTTTTTAAACTGGAAATGTTTAAACTGAAAACCTGGTTTTCTAGGAAGATTGATCAGGAATGTTATTCCAGATGTGTTTTGTGTGTAATTGTTGAACAGAACATCTTTTGCCTGCAGGCAGTTCAGCAGTTCTAAGTAATTGGCTTTCTGTATTTTTCCTGTAGAATCTGCGTAACTTGGGAAAAGTAAAGTTTAGCCATTTTTATGGTCTGGTCTAGACCTACTGCTGTTTATTATTACTTATGGTAATTTTTCCCCTCCGACAGTGTTTTGGGCATTATAAACATCGGTGTCTTGCTTTCATTGGCTTGAAATGCTACTTTAAGTGTGCACGAACTCATTTTCTCTGATTTGTTTTTAAAGTTTAGTGTATTTATTTAAGAATTCAGTTGCTTCCTGAAAAATGTGGATGTAGCTGGATTACTACTCTCCTAGTTAAATCTTTTGTTAAATGAGATCAGATTGTGGATTTGATTGTAGATAAGGCCCAAGACTGTCAGAGTACGCAAGATGTTGGCTTGTCTGGCCATGTTCGTGCGTTCCCGCCCTTCCCCCAACCCCCGGTCTACAACTACACACATGGAAAACCATCCTCCAGCATAGTCCTCAGCACACAGGCAGTGCTCAGGGTTCCCCATCACCTCCCACCACTTCAAAATTTTTGACTTGTCTATAACTGATACTAAGCCAGTTAGCATCACAAGGAAGAAAATGCTGTTTATGGTCACTGAGCAACCTGATTCTTATCTCATGATCTCATAATATATGCATTGATCATTAAAAAAAAGACTAAACAGGATTTCTCAGCCTCGGCACTGTTGACGTTTTGGGCTGAGTAATTCTTTAGGGTGTGTGTGTGTTTCTGTGTGTGTGTCAGAGTGTGTGTTGCATATTGCGTGTGTGTGAGCGTTCTGTGTACTGTAGGATGTTTAGCAGCATCTCAAGCCTCTATCCACTCCATGCCGGCAAAATCCTCAAGCCATGTCAACCCAAATTGTGTCCAGATATTGCCAACTGTCCTGTGGAAGGCAAAAGCAAACCCCAATCAAGAACTATTGGGCCAAGAAAATACAAACGGTTTTATGGAACACATCTTCCTGCAAAAACAACGTAACAGGGAACACTTCGTATTTGCTAGTACATCTCCACTATCTAGAATAGTTCCTGCCACCGCATGATAGGGTTCAGTGGTTCTTATGGGCATCTCATTTTTTAAAGATTTTATTATATATAAGTAAATATTTTAGATCTATATATATTAATATATAGATCTAAAATATTAATATATTAATATATTAATTATTAATATATTAATAATATTAATATTTTATTAATAATATAATAATAAATAAATAGTTTTATATTTATATGTTAATATATTTATAATATAGTAATATATAATATATTAATATATATAAATATTTATATTATATATAAATATATATATAGAGAGAGAGAGAAAGAGGGAGAGAGAGAGGAGAGAGTATTTGCACAAGCAGGGGCAGGGGATGGGCAGAGGGTGAGGGAAAAGTAGGCTCCCCATTGAGCAGGGAGGTCGACTTGGGCTGGATCCTAGAACTCTGGGATCATGACCTGAGCCCATGGCAGATGCTAACCTGACTGAGCCACCCAGGTGTCCCTGTTATGGGTACATTCTTGTGAAGAGCCCAGAACATGATGTATCGTATAATATTGACCTATTAGCTTCTATTTTCAGGCTTACAGTAGGTGCTCAATTAATATATTTTTTCAGTGACCACATGACGAATGAAAGGATGACTTACCACCTAGGACTTTAGACCTTGAAAGGAAAATAGAACTAAGCTGGGCATTACTATAATTCAATGATTCTTCAAGTTAAGGTGTCACCTTCCTGCTCTCTTTAGAAATGTGGGTGCTTTGGCTGTGTTACTCCTCATGCACAGATAGAGGCAGTTCTCCCTCTGTGGCTCACCATTGGATTCTGAAATTTTGACTTGGTGAGTCTTGTCCAGCATTTAAAAAAACAGAAATCGCATAAAACAGAAGAGAAAACACTAGAGTACATCAGACCTTGTCAAGGTAATCATTGTTCCTTAGCATTTTTATTTTAGTTGTTTTGTGTTTATTTAGGTCCTGGGTTACAAATTAAAAAATGGTTTTCGTCGTGGGCCCGTCTCAGGAAAGTTTGACAGTTACTTGCCAGGCCTGTGGAGAGCAGAACAGAAAATACTGTGTCCCAGGAGGCGGGCTGAGAACTGAAAGGTTGGATCCCCGGGGGGCTCAGTGGTTGGCGCCTGCCTTCAGCCCAGGGCCTGACTCTGGAGACCCGGAATCGAGTCCCGTGTTGGGCTCCCTGCGTGGAGCCTGCTTCTCCCTCTGCCTGTATCTCCGCCCCCTCTCTCTGGGTCTCTCATGAATAAATAAATAAATAATCTTTTTTTAAAAAATAACTGAAAGGTTAAGAGAGTGCAAAGAAGGGTGTAGAGCAATACCACGGGAACTCTGGCCTGTGGGCAGACGCCTGCACCTCTGACAAGCGCAAGGGCCTGACAAGCCAGGCCTCCCTGGCTGTACTTCCTGAGTGAAGTGGTGGGTGGCGATGGAAGGTAAAGGCAGATAACCGTGGATTTAAGCCTCAAAAGCAGTGACTGTTGTTCCCTTTGTGTGTTCTTTTTTAAAGAATAAAGAGAATACAGCTGTTCGGTCTGAGGGTCTCTTTTCTTGGCCCCATGAGAGATGGTGCCACTGCATTTTCCACTCTATTTATCCAAACTGAGAGTCCAGTGTGACCTTGGTACGACCAAACTTGCTTTGCAATAATGTTGACTCAGATGATGGCAAATGAAGATATTTCCTCTAAAGTAAATGTCACTCGGGAAATTTAGAACAAGCATGGGCTAGCTGGAAATACCTCTTTCAACATTGATAACGTGAAGAACAAATGGACCTGAAAAACGTTTAAGTGCCATGGTCGATCTTTTTCCTATATAAAAGACAATTTATTTTGAATTGAATAAATCAGAAAGTGACTTATTTCATAGACTAAAAGAAAAAAAAGTGGTCTGGTTAAATCACCCAAGACCAAGTACTAGTATATTATTCATGAAAAAGATGATAACCAGATTTCCCTTTTCACTTTATTTTAAAAGCCAGAGGGAAAAAGAACTACCAAAAAACAAAAACAAAACAAAACAAAACAACACCCCTGGAATTAACAGCCAGGAGTCTTACAAGTGAGGTGTCTAGATTAAGCAAAAAATACTAAAAAGGCACTTCCTAATTTGAGTATGCTCTTCTCAAAGTATCTACATAGATCTGCTTTCTTTTTTTAAAATGTGTGCGGTGGGACACCTGGGTGGCTCAGCAGTTGAGCACCTGCCCCTGGCTCAAGGTGTGATCCTTGGTCTCAGGATCGAGTCCCACATCGGGCTCCCTCCATGAAGCCTGCTTCTCCCTCTGCCTGGGTCTCTGCCTTTCTGTCTGTGTATCTTTCATGAATAAATAAAATCTTTAAAAATAAAAATATAAATAAATAAATAAATAAATAAAAATGTGTGCGGTGCCTCAGCAAGTGCTTGGACCCTTGGTGTTATGTAGGTTTCCAACCGCAGAGGAACTTCGCCCGTGGGTGTCCTCGCCAGGGTTAAGCCTAGGCCCGAAAACCCTTTCCTGCTGGATTTCTCGTTCCCCCTCCCAATCTGCTCCCAGACCCTCTGCCTTCTGACCTTGTTACTAACGTCTTTCAATCCCGTACTATCCCTTAGTCCTGATGACTCACATTTTCCCTTTTCTGATTCTAGTTGAATCACTGCCTCATGCCTCATGCCTGTTTGGATTTTATTTTTTCCAGACCGAGTGTATGTTTACAGCCTTTTACATTTAGACTGTCTCCTCCTCGATGGCACTCCCGTAGGACTCTTCTTTTTCTCTTAGGCAGAACTTAGACAAAATAATGCGTGTTTACTGAGAAAAAATAAGGAGCATGTTGAAAGTTGTCAGGTGAGGTAAATGCTTACTCTTTGTTGTTGCTCTGAAAGCACTTTGGGGCCAGAGAAAGATCAAACTAATGTGAGTCAGATGAACTGTTAAAAATAATGAGAATCTAGTAAGGCATTTGTCCACAAGATAAAGATGTGAAAATCAATATTTTTTTTTCTTTCTGTTCTAGCCAAAATTGCCTAAACATGGAAATGGGAAAAAAATGCCCTATGTTTGACAGAGCAACAATATCTAAAGAAATACTTAGCAATAAAGATAACAAGATACAGGACCTATATAAAGAAGACCATAAAATTGTTATTGAAAGACATAAAGCGAGAGCTGAATAAATAGAAGGATGCACCGTGTTCTAGGATGGAAGGGCTTATCATAACAAAGCATCAGTTTTGTCAAAATTAATAGATAAATCTACAATTCTCAAAAAAATTCCAAAAAGGTTGGATAAAATGATCTTATATGGGAGGACAAATAGAGTAGAAATTTTGAAAAAGAAAATTAACCCAAAAAAAAAAAAAAAAAGAAAATTAACCCAAAGTGGCTGTGTTCTCAAGTATCAGAATGGACTATCATAGCAGAGTAAGCAAATCGATGGTATTGACCAAAGAATAAACTAATCGCTTCGAAGAGCTGAAGAGAAAGCCAAGGTGTAGAACCCAACACACAGGAGAACATGCAGGGCTCCCCCAAACTCCGTTTACCGCATGCCTACTCTACACCACGTTTTATTCCAGGCATGGAAAAATGAAGTACGTGTTACTCTTTAGAGGGGGAAAAGGACAGATTTTTTAGGGTTGTTACAAATGGTCCATTCACGTGGAAGAAAACAAAACTAAAGCTCTCTTACATACAAAAATACATTCTAGTGTCAAAGTATAATTTTTAAAGTTAAAAACATGACTCTAGGGCAGCCCGGGTGGCTCAGTGGTTTAGCGCCACCTTCGGCCCAGGGCGTGATCCTGGAGACCCGGGATCGAGTCCCACGTCGGGCTCCCTGCGTGGAGCCTGCATCTCCCTCTGCCTGGGTCTCTGCCTGTGCATCTCTCATGAATAAATAAGTAAAATCTTAAAAAAAAAAAAAAAAGACTCTCCTATGAATATCAATTGCACACAAGTCAAAGATTTATTTAATTCTGAGTAACTGGTAGGCACAGTTAAACCAGTTGAAAGAGCATTTGGAGAACAGCGTCAGGGGAGGCAGGCTGGAACAAGCTTGCTAAGTTAAAGACAAAACTGGTTCCTGTCCAATAGGGAAATAAAACTGTAACTTTTTTCTCCATTGAACAGAAATAATTTGCATCTCAGAAAAAAAAAAAACAACAACAACGGTCTACATGAAAGTCATAGAGTCTGGGTCTTAATCGATAGCAAATAGCAAATCAAGCCTGGCATGTCTCTTCACCTGCAGGCCGGGTCTATCCCAGGGTGCTAGTGTGACAGGGAAGGACATGCAGCCCTTCTTTGGCAGTATTTTTGAGTTTCGGATTATTTTTCTTAGCATCACATAGATTACAATTTTAAAGGTAGATAATAAAACAGTTTTGAAAAGGACCTGTAAGAAAATCCAAGAGATAACTACATGTACCTTCCGAAGGTAAGATTTTATTTATTTATTTTTGAACTATTTTATTATTTATTTGACAGAAAGAGAGAGCAAAAGCAGAAGGAGCAGCAGGCAGAGGGAGAATCAGGCTCCCTGCCAAGCAAGGATCCCGGTGAGGGGGGATCCCAGGACCCTGGGATCACGACCCCAGTGGAAGACGGATGCTTAACCAACTGAGCCACCCGGTGGGGAGATTTTAAATAAGACTGACATTCAGAAGTTATAAAACAGGAAAAAAAGACTATCAGAAATTGAAAAAGGAAAAGATTCTGTGTGGAAAAAGATACTCTAAATAAATAAATAAATAATGGATGTGGGGGACGGGTGGGGGGGCTCAGTGGTTGAACGTCTGCCTTGGGTCCAGGGCATGACTCCAGGGTCCCGGGATCGAGTCCCACGTCGGGCTCCACGTAGGGAGCCTGCTTCTCCCTCCACCTAGGTCTCTCTCTCTCTTTTTCTGTGTCTCTCATGAATAAATAAATAAAATCTTTAAAAATTAAAAAAAATCAAAAAATGAATTTGGAGAAATATAATGTAGAGGATGAATAGAGGAGTCCTGTAAAAAGCACTCTTACAGATTGACAAAGAGATGAACGCTCAATGGGAAAACGGGTCAAAGGTATTCGGAGGCAATTCGCGAAAAATAAAGATGCTCAAACTGAGTAGAGTCTGAGGAAATGCAAGCCTTCCGCCTCGGAGAACGCTCGGCCTGTAAGAGTCCCATCCGGTGCTGGTGGGCGTCGGGGGAAGAGTATCCTCACTCTGTCGATGGAAATATGCATTGTTGTAGAGTTTTGGGGGGGGTTTTTGGAAAATAAGCTGGAAGTGACTATTAAAAGTAAAAATACATCTATTTGTCAACCTAGCAAATCTTACTTCTGAGAAACTGAAGGTAAAGCACCAGGAGTTAATATATGTTCAAGGATGCATATCACAGCATCAACTGGGCAAAAATTGGGAGAGAGCGAATGCCTACCAGTCAGGGAATGGTGAATAAACGTTCGTCTCATCACAAAGAAGAATTGGAGGGACACCTGGGTCGCTCAGTGGTTGAGCGTCTGCCTTCGGCCCAGGGCGTGATCCCAGATCCTGGGATCGAGTCCCACATCGGGCTCCCTGCATGGGGCCTGCTTCTGCCTCTGCCTGTGTCTCTGTCTCTCTCTCTGTGTCTCTCATGAATAAATAAATCAAATCTTTAAAAAATTAAAAAAAAAAAAAGAATTGGACCCAAACCAGGTGGTTAGAAGGAATTTCCATGAGATACTATTGCATGAAAAAAAAAAAACAAGATATAGAAAAGTCTGTAAAATACCATCTGATTCTTATAAAACAAAAATGTGGTCCTTGCAATATGTTTGTATATATACCGATGCTCACGTGCAACTGTATGAGCACGAAGGGACATGTGGAGAGATGCGTAACGCAGGTCGCTGACGCGGATAGCAGTGAAGGAGAGAGAACACCGAGCAAAACAGGGCACGAAAAATTTAAAACACTGCACTAGAAATAGGAACCTAGAATGCTCACATCTATAAATCCATGGAAAACCACGTTTGTGTGTAGGGAAAAGGAACATTTTCAAAAAGGATTCTGGCTCTCAGGAGAGGGAAAGATACTCCCACAATAGGTGTCGTTCAAGAAAAGTAAGGGCCGGGCGAGCAAAGGAAGGAGAGGCAAGGAACTGAGCCTAGAAACAGAGAGGCTCTTGGCCTCCTCCAGGCCGCGGTCCAGAGCGTGGCCACCGCCTGCACGTGGGCTCGTCCCCCCTCCCCAGGACAGTTCAGGCCCCGACACCCACACCCACACCGAGGAGGGATGAGCTCCTTTGCATAAAGAGAGAGAAGCTTGTGAGGGGCGGTGGTAGGCGGGTAAGGGATTCTGGAAGGGAAGTCCACAGGGCGCACGGCCCACCAGCCAGCTGCTGCGAACGAGGGGGCCATCGGGGTGCCACAGGGCGCCCTACCGGCCCGGGGTTCACTTGTGGTCCTGCCCCTGTGCCTCCTACACACACGTCCCTGAAGATAGCAGCGCACCCCCGAAGCGTTGGGAGCAGTTGGAGGGTGAAGGTGGGAAGGTGGAGGACACACAGCAGGTGCGCGTCGGTGGCCCTGCGCTGCCCAGGAGGGGATCCAGAAGGCCGGGAGCGGGCCAGGCTAAGAGGTCGTGGACGGTCTCTGAGAGGTCACCGTGCTCCCTACTCTGTCCCCTGCTCCCTCCCCTGCTCCCTTCCTCCCCACATCAGACCCCCAGGAGCATATGCTCCTGGGTTGGAGCAGCAATAAGAGGCCGCGGCCTTTGTTCTCCTGGAGTCCGCACCCCTCACAGGAGCCCAGGAATGCTCGGACCTGCTCAGCCCGGCCCGGTGCGCAGGGAGCTGCGGGGAGGACCACGGGCCTGGGAGGTTACAGGCCGGGAAGGGGGTAAGTCAGGGATGGGGCGCTCAGGGCACCTCTGTGAACACCTCACCTGCTCGCTTGCGGGCTGTAAGTCATGGGCTACGTGAGTGCTATTGGAAATCCCTGAATCGCGTAGAGTTTTATGATGCTATGGAAGCGTGAGGGAGAAAGAAGAAAATCCCCAGTGGCGTGAAAACAAAAATGGCCAGTCTGAGGAGTCCAGGCAGCCTGGGGAGACTTGGATGTTCCTAACACGTAAGGGCGCGGGGGAGAGGATTGGGCCTCTGGTTTTACTTCCCGAGCAAACACGCAGGAGCAGCTGCCTCACGTCGGCATCAAAGGCCCTGAGGCAGCTCCGTGACCGGGCCTGCGCTGGGAACATCACGGTGCTGATGAGTCCTGTTCACTCCTAAAAGTTCACGCCCGGTTCTTCCTGGAGCCGGATTATTGATCCTCTTCTCCCATCATCAGGGAACTGTGTTTTGTGGGAAGGACACGGCAATTCCCACACCCAGGGATGAGGCTGAGGAGGCCGGCCTCCGCTGCCTCCTGCGTTCCCACCTCCCGTGTTGGACCCCAAGGCCCTGGACTCTGGGTCACAGGCTTCCAGGAGCAGCAGGGCCCAGGCCCGGCCCGCATCCCCCACCCTTACGTTAGTGAACTCAGGCTTGGCTCCCACTTGGGGGAGGGAGAGAAGGAGTCTGTCCTACACCAGCTCACCAGATTCTATGTTTCAGGTCCACAACTGGCAATACCCCATGGCCCAGAACTAGTTATCGCTACGTTTTAGAGTCGCTTCGGTTGGAAGTTCCGAACCCAGCTCACGTTGTTGTAGGTGAAAGGGGGAATTTGTTGTTTTATTTTAGTAAAAGCCCATAGGTCCATTTCCAGTCCAGGCGAAGTCCAAGGATAAAAATCATATCACTAAAGGGATATCACACCAAAAAGGATCGAATGCTGGCCAGTGAAGAACAATCGGTGCCCATCAGTGTCTCTCGTAAGCTGCACAGACCCGAGGGTTATAAGACAGGACTTCACAGGGCAGTGGGGACGCACGACCCGTGCGCTTGCCACATGGCACCATGCGGGTTGGGACGGCAAAGTGCAGCATGCTAATAGGACGGACACCCAGTCCAGCGAGGGCAGAGTAGGGTCCAGGAAACATTTACATGTAAAGGGTATTTATGCACTGGAGTTAAATGAGAGGGAATTAATGAAGGGGGTGGAGAAGGAAGGTGGTGAGTGTCCTCTTCCTCACGTGAAACTGCCAAGGCAACCATCGGAGAACGATGGTGTTTTCTAAATGAGAGATAAGAATGCCTTGTTTAGTAGGCAAGGCAAGGACCCTGCCAGGGAACCAGGACATAGAGTCCCCAAGAGAGTCCCCATCTCTCTTCCCTCTCCCTGGTAATTAAGAAAATAAAAGGCGGGTTTTGTGAGTGGACCACTACGCATCGGGTGCCTTTCTGACATTTGCTCCTTTCATCCCTTCTCTGGGATCAGTACTGTCTCCAATGTATAGACAAAAGTAGAACAAAGTGACAAGAACCAAAAAAAAAAAAAAATCCAGCCAACAAAACCCCGGAGGGTGCAGAGATTCGGACAATATGTTCAGAGTCCTACCACCCGTCAACAGAGGAGCCGGGATTGGAGCCCGGGCACACCTGTCCATTCTGGCATCAGCCCGCAGTGGACGCTCTGCTCTACTGGGAGTCGTCCAGAGCTGGGGCCCTGACCCTGATTGTTTAACCGACACAAGATTCTAACAATAAAGACTTCTATTCCAACAGGCAGAAATTCGTTTTTATGTTTTGGGAAACTTATTGGAAAGGCATCCACCTCCCTGGTGTGAGTACGGTGAATCGAGTCACCGGATTCTCCAGCCTCCTAGGGCAGGGATTTGCAACTTGTTTGCTGCCATATTTTGCTCAGTGTGGTAGATTGAATCCTGTATCTTCTTGCCGACAGATTTCTGCAACTACGTACTTGGCGTGGCTTCATACTGCTTGGAGTACGGTCCTTCTTTCCACTTCCCCTTGATCTTGATTGACCACAATACCTGTTTTGGCCATCGAGAGGTAGTCAGAGGTGATGTGGATGGATGCTTGGCCTTGCTCGTCTGCACCCTGCTGAATACCCCAGAGAGAGAACACATGCGTTTGGCCTGGGCTGGACTACGACATGTACAATGGCTTCCCAGCTCACAGCCTGGAGCCAGCTGTCCCCGAGAAGGAAGTAGGGCTGCTCAGCTGAGTCCAGTCTAGATCAGCCAAACTGGTTCACAGCTACAGGAGGAAGAGAACCAATGCTTGTTCTTGTAAACTGCTGAGTTTGGGGGCGTTTTGTTACATAGCGTTATCGTGGGAGCAGCTGACAAGTGCAACCAGGGAATAATCACCTTTTTCCTGCGATTGAGATTCCGTAGTGTTGTAAAGATATTCATTAGGTGTAATCTTGAGCTGAGAAAGGGGTAGGGCGTGTGTAGAAGGCAGTGCGGTGGTATTAGCACCAGGTGAATAGCCTCGGAAAGACACTGAATGTTCACGGGCACATGTGAGAACTTTGTCTCATGGGCTCGTAGGGAAGCAAGTTAAAGGTGACACCGAATTCTTCCCCAGCGGTGGTCCTCTCCCCCAAAACTGAGTAAGTGCATGGGTCAGCTCCTATAAATCGTGTGAGATAGTTTTCAGTCATAGTAATGACTATATTGTGATTGCTTCTGACCTATTTGGTGTTGATTTGAGGCTCTTAATTCCTTCTTGCGTGCGAACAGAACCTTTTGTACTCGTTATGCTGCAAGGAGATAAAGTTGAGCATATTCCTCTAGTGTAAGGTTTTTAGAAATTGTTGCAAGAAGCTGTTCTTAGTTGCTTTACTATATCATTTTACCCAAAACAGTACAGTAGCGACTGCAAAGGCACTTTGCTTCTTTGCTTGCAAGTTAAATACGGAAGCTTTGGGATTCTCAATTTTCTGTTGAGACACTGGATTTTTCTTGGCTTGTAAACACTCAAAATGTTGATATTTATTGTTAATTTATCCTAGAATATGTTAAATAGACTTGTTTTATTCATTCATTCAGCACATACATCGAGGGCCTTCCCTATACTGAGTACTGGGCTAGGTCCTAGGTATGCAGGGGTGAACAAAATAGGCACGGTCTTTGACCATGAACTGTTTTCAGTGGCTTTTAACTCTAATTGCACAAAACTGAGAGAGAGCATTAAAAAAATCTAGATGCCTAGGACTACCCTGGAGACTCTGGTCCCGTCAGAATGGGAGAGGGCCTAGGTATCAGTATTTGCAAAAGCTACCCAGGTCCTAATATGTAGCTGGGGTTGAAAGGTGGGGTTTAGCAGACACTTGACATTTCTTGACTATTACTCTGGACGAGGTGCTGTGCTAGGCGCTGAACACGTAAGAGCTTGTTTTATCCTCACCCCAGTCTGGAAGGGGCAGATGCCACAACGCCAGCTGTACCAGTGGCGGTTACACCGGTAACTTTTGTAAGGCACGCTGGGTATGTGACACAGCCGGGATTCCACAAGGACCTGTCTTAACCACTGTCTTGCACTGCCCTTGAAATAGGGTTTATGCGAAGCATTTGCAAAAAAATGAAATTTAGTGAAATAAGAGCCTCGAGACATTGGAATCCAATCAGAAACTGGACAAAGCATTCTGAAATAATGTTATAAATCTATGGAACAATATGAAGTGATTTCCTAAAATTCGATTGGTACTTAATTTTTCAAGGGTTCTTTCTACTTTGGAAGTTTAGGTTTTCATGCAAGAACCACTTCCTTCCATACTTTTTCCCTCCATACCTCTCTTCTTCCCTCCCTGCCTCCCTCCATCCCATTGTCTCTCTCTTTCTTTCTGATGGGGAGCCTGGCCTGGAGAGAACTGATCAGTCTGTGGTTGATGCCGAGTGACTCTGGCGTGTGCGTGTGTGCGTAAGTGTGCAAGTGTGCTCACTCCTTTACCGGATGTAGTGATCAGAAAGCTCCCCTATTCAACCTTGATTTGAGAATTTTTTAAAAAATGTATTTATTCATTCATGAGAGATACGGAGAGAGGCAGAGACACAGGCAGAGGGAGAACCAGGCTCCCTGCAGGGAGCCCAAGGTGGGACTTGATCCAGGGACCCCGGGGTCACGACCTGAGCTAGAGGCAGATGCTCCACCCCTGAGCCCCTCAGGCATCCCGAGTTGAGAAATTTTTAAGTCACTTAAATTTTTAAGACAAATTTTTAAGGCACTTAATTTTTAAGTCACCATATAAATACTCAGGCTGAAATATGTAACTACTAAATTAAAATTCAATAGGACCTAACCTGATGGTTTTAGACAAGAGTTCCCTTCCTTGTATATTCCCGTGTTCGAGAAATTGAACCTTTTACAACCTGTTTCAAGAACGAAGTAACCTTAAACCAAGTGAAACCTCACAGTGCTCTGAGAAGTGAGGGCTAGAACTTTCTGAGAGAGGAGTTTGTAGGGCAGACAGTGTGAACCATGCTCATTGTGTGGTTCTCGGCCCCACACCCTGCTCCACCTGTTAGGCAGGATATTCCACTACTGCAGAAGGAGACAAATGGACAAACGCTTACACGGGCTCACTGAGCCCAAATCAGACTCTCACCCTTGCCCTGGTCACGTCCAGTCCTACATTTACAGAGAACAGTGTCGGATGCACATTGAGCTTCTCATCCAGATTGAATCCTGTGTCTCAGAAACACTACTGACAACTGTGTTTCCATCAGCTGCTGCCTAAAGACTTTGTGCCCACATGCGTATGCATGATCACGGTACCCTGGGTCTCACAAGCCAGAGAAATCACACTGCACATGACCCGTGGTCATCGTGACCATTTTAGTGAGAGATTCCGCAGAAAAATAATTTCAGGCTCAATCAATATATCTGAATTACTAGCCGCTTCCATGTTTCCTTTCATGCAGTGGTAGTTAATTTGTAGTCGTACCTTCTTTCTCAAACTCTGAATATCATTTGAGATTAAGAAATTCCTGCCTTAAAAAAAAAAAAAGAAATTCCTGCCTTTTAAGAGAATTATTTTCTTTTTACTCTTTCAGCAAGAACTATACCTAATTTTCCTTGGGTCTAATTCATAGAACAACATGACTTTTTCTCCTCTGTTCTTTTTAAGCGAGGAGTGTTGAGTGGGGATGGGAGCCGTGGTCGCGGGAAGTTTCCCAGCGCAGGTCAACACCAAACTCTCTCTGCTCGGGTGTCTTCCCGCCAGGGAAATGCTACAGAGCACCTTTCCTCCTGGGCAGGTAGAAACTGCCTCTTGCTGCTGAAGCACCTTTGAAAGCAGTCACATATGCTCCCAGCACTGCATGGATGATGCTGGTGAAATTTTCATGAGAATTCTCTGGGAATGGTTGTTCTTTATTTAATCTTTGTTCTGTGCACACGTTTGCAGCATTTACCAAACTACAATCTCTCCCTCACCATTCGTCTTTTTCCCTTTCATATGCCTGCTTCTGTGCCTTAGATATTTCTCTTACGATTGGGCATACGCCGACTCTTGATTAGTAGTTTCTAGAATTTTTGTCATAGCTAGGCAAAAACAGGAGCACCTAGCAAGTACTTGGGAAGAAGCAAGTCACCAACACAATAAAAGTCAATCAACTCATTTATTGAGCTGAGGAAAGGGGCAGATGTGAAAAGTACATCTGGTCTGTGGCTTTGTATTTGGCTGGCGAGTGAGGCGACCAAGTATTCGATTGTGTTCTCCTAAGTTCTTTTGATGCTGCAGTTTATTTAAATTTAATTTTCTCTTCTAAAATTTGGATTAACTCCAATTTAAGCCACATTAGTTCACATTAAACGTACTGAGGATACTTCTATTTAGGAATCCCTGCCGCAGGCCCTCAGGTTAGGGGCATCACTTTAGATCCCCTTTGATATGCTCTTACTGCATCTTCGTTGTCACCATTGTCAACACCAACTGCTGGTTTTGTCACCGCTACTACTTACTTAGCAACTAACACATCCCAAGTATTACACAAGCACTAAAAAATACTTCATCTACTCCTCCCCACAAGTCTCCAAGGTAGATATCACTATTTCCATTCCACAAGTGGAGAAAATGGACACTTCATAAAGGGTAAGCCACGTGTCACAAGGAAACATCTAATAAATGCCAGAGCTGGAATTTGAACATCAAAACATCCCCCTGACCAAACAGCTGCATCAAAGGGGCAAAGTCATGCTGCCTGGTCAAAATCGCTCTATCGAGCTGTGGTAAGAGCTGTGATATGGGAGATGCAGGCAAGTGTTTCCCATAGTGCAAGGAAAATGTTTCTGTGATGCTAATTAATTTAGAATTATTATATTTTCTACTTGGGAAATGACTTTTTTTTAGAAGAAATTTGAATATAGTACCTAAGATACAAGCTCAAAGAAAGCTCTAAAAGATGAAGGTGCGGTTTATGTGGATATTTTTTCAAACGGGAACATTTAATACACTAAATCCTTTTAATGCTACAGCATTATTCACAACGGAGTACAGGAGGAATGATTTATGCCCGTAATAGTCCAAGCAAATCTGGGAATGCAGGGAAAGCTAATGGTGTCCTTGTTTCAAATGCTGCGCCAGAAATTAATTTCACCAAACATTACACTTGAGCCAAGTACCGTGTAGCATCACATTTGCTGATATGAAACTTGATGTATTAACTTTAAATTGACACTATCCTAAGCTATTTATTTTTCCTATTTTCTTGGCCTATCAGCTGGCATTGGCTACTTTGTAAATAGTTCAATTTGTCTTCTACAATAGTTCAGCTTTTTTTTTTTTAATAGTTCAGCTTTTGAAGTTAAGCACGGTAATCTGTCTTGTATTCTTATATGAACCTCAGCGGAAGAAGATGCTGTAAGAAATACCCTTAAAACTGTGCCTACGTGTGCTAATACAAGAATGTTTAAAGGAATATATGCCAAACTATTACCATTAGTGGTAATTATCTCAGAACATAATTATCTTGATTTTTATTTTTTAGCTCTTTCCATTTTTCTACAATGAGTTTAAATTGCCTTGACAATAAAGAAAACTCATCCCATAGAGATATTTGGGAATAACTGAATAAAAGGGAACAATAGGTTAAAGAGAGAAACTGGGGCTTATGTGGATGTTAGAGCAAGAGTAGCTGTGACCTCAACGTCTAGACGTGTGCTCTTTCAGCTTGAACTAGGGCCCCATCTCAGGAGGTCGTACCTGGTTCCTTGGCCTCGGTGGGAAGCACGTACCACCCTTCTTACAGTTCTTGTCTTTCATTGGGATACATTCCTAACCCTTTGCTCAAAGTGCCTCTAGGTGGGACAGTTCAGCGCTTGTTTCCCCTTCCTCCTTGCAGCTCGAGCTTAGCCATGTGAACTCCCCCTGTCAGTGGTCCCTGGGGGAAACCTCTGGGAGACACTATCCTCCTGGGAAAAAGAGATGGACAAGAAGAACTGCCTTCTTCATTTGCAGTCTTCCCGCACCACAAGGGGACAACCTCGACAGCTAAGGGTAGTAGAAAAGACAGAAAAAACCATGTGTCCTTGGTAACGTCGTGTAGCTACTACACCAATACTTGAATTGCTCTCCGTCTAGACTTCTTGTCAGTTGGATTAATAAGCTCTATTGTTTAAGCCGCATTCTACTGTGTACTCTCACGTAGCCACCTCCTCCTCCCTGTCCTTCAGGTGAACAAGTGTCTATGTTTCTCAGTTCAGATGATCCCATGCTTAGGAAGGAGGGTGATCATTCCTGGCTTCTCATTCCCAGATTCCTGGTCATTCCTTTTGCTTGTAATTGTTTGGCTAAGGGTTCTCACTGCCACGCCATTGGGCCAAATGAGAAAGAAAATTGACCACTGGGACCCAGATGGGACACTGTGCTAAGACACACAGACGAATCAGTTGGGGCTGGGGTGAGGAGATGGTTCAGAAATAGATGTAGGGGAAATGGGCATTTCCTCTCAATGCTAATTGGGCCACTTTAAAAGGAAGTTACCCAAATATTTTACCTCTACAAGCATTCAAATCATTTGGCGTTCTGGTGATCATGGTGGGGCATAGTGGAAGGCCATAATGGAGCCTAAGAAAGATCACAGTCGCAGTACATATGATATATTGAAAAAGACTTAATGTTGACCAGCATCACATCCAAAAACTTCAAGAATACACCTGTACCAGAGATTATAGGTATATTCTGTATCTCTGTTGATTGAGAACGTCCCAACGACAAGAAGTGACTATTAATATAATATGGTGATGTTTTTATTTAGAATTTCATGTTACCTATCACAGCAGCACTTACATTCATTAGAAAATAGTTTACAAAAGTAAGAGACAAATTATGTCTTCAGTTTTTATTTTTTTAAAGATTTATTTATTTATGAGAGAGAGAGAGGCAGAGACCCAGGCAGAGGGAGAAGCAGGCTCCATGCAGGGAGCCTGACCTGGGACTCGATCCTGGGACTCCAGGACCATGCCCTGGGCCAAAAGCAGGTGCCAAACCACTGAGCCACCCAGGGATCCCCATGTCTTCAGTTCTTAGACGAGGCTTATTGCACATATTCACTTGAAGTTCTCCATAGTCCATAGGATGGAAACCTCCACCCTACAGGTATTTCTGTAGCCACCTGTGGATGAAAAAACAGCACAGTGAGGAAACTAAAAGTATTATTATTAGGGGTGGGAATAGGGCAATGGGGCTGAAGTCTTGTTTTAAGAGAAATATCCAAAAGAGTCTCCTTATTCTTGAATGAGTGAATGAATGAATGAATGAAAGCCTAAGAAAACAGTTTCCAATTTTTATGTGCCTCTTCTACGTTCCTCTCATTGTATCACAAGGCTACATGATGTCATTCCAGTATTTGACTTATATATTACAGACAGCTGCCTAATAAATAGGATATAAATTAAAGAGTTATTTTTCTCATGCAACTCAGTTCCAGGATTTTCTAGTAGCGTTTCTAAACTCAGGCACTACTAACACTTTGGGCTACATAATTCTCTGCTAGATAATTCAATCCTGTGCATTGTAAGATATTTAGCAGCGTCTCTGGCCTCTATCCACCCTCAACCGTGACAACCAAAAGTGTCTTCAGATATTGCCAGATGCTCCCTGGAGGACAGTTCCTGGTTGAGAACCACCAATCTAATATAAGCCATCAAATTCTCTATAATGATTCTTTAATTCCTTAAGTTTAAAAAAAAAAAAAAAAACCAAAGCTTTGTATCACCTATGGAAATATGCAGAAATGGCACTTAGCAACAATAATAGTCAACGGTCAGAAAGGGAGACAACATGAAGACTCCTAACTCTGGGAAATGAACTAGGGGTGGTGGAAGGGGAGGAGGGCGGGGGGTGGGGGTGAATGGGTGACGGGCACTGAGAGGGGCACTTGACGGGATGAGCATTCTGTATGTTGGTAAATTGAACACCAATAAAAAATAAATTTATTATAAAATAAATAAATAAATAATAGTCAACGGTCAATTATTGAATACATACTACATGCCAGACTCTGTGCCAAGTACTTTACATTTATTATCTTGTGTAAGCCTTACGTCAGAATTGTGAAATAAGTTATCAATGCATCACAATCCCTCCCCCCTCCTTTTAAACCAATTGAGAAAACTGAGGCACAGTGAGAGTAAGCAATTTGCGAGAATGTGATGAATCACCTGACTTCCGGGCATTTGGGATGAGAATCTAGGGATGCCCAGCTTTGTCTCGTTCTCTCCTTTTTCTCTTTCAAGTGTAGTTGCCAACTGAAAGCATATATTCTGCTTCCCTTTGCACTTCCTGCCATAAATTTTACCAGGACAGGCCCCAGATGGCAGTTGGCTGGTGGTGGAGTCTGTGTCATCTGGGGTTTGGTTTGGGAGGCCCTCGCCTTTGTGTACCTGAGTCACAGTACCTATTCTCAGCTTTATCAGCAATAAAGGTGATATCTTGCTCTGTATTTTGCCCCTTTCTTCAACTTGTGCAAAATTCAACTGGGGAAGAAGAGTGTATTCGTTTCCTATTGCTGTTGTAACAAATAATCACAAATTTAGTGGCTTAAGATAATGCAAGTCTGGAGATCAGAAGATGAAATGGCTCTTACTGAGCTAAAATCAGTGAGTCACCTGGCTGCATTTTTTTTCTGACTCTGCAGGAGTCAAGAATCATTTTCCTTGTCATTTTCTATCTTAGAAGCTACCCACATTCCTTGGCTTGTGGTTCGTTTCTCCATTTTCAAGTCCATCAGCATAGCATCTTCAAATCTCTCCTTTTTTTTTCTAGATTTTTATTATTTTTATTTTTTTGTATATTTTTTATTGGAGTTCTATTTGCCAACATATACTATAACCCCCAGTGCTCATCCCATCAAGGGCCCCCCTCAGTGCCCATCACCCAGTCACCCCATCCCCCCACCCACCTCCCCTTCCACTACCCCTTGTTTGGTTCCCAGTGTTAGGAGTCTCTTTCTGACTTTGAACTTCTGCTTCCCTCATCCGACTTTTAAAGACTCTTGTGATCATACTGGGCCCACCTGGCTATTCCAGGATAATCTACTCCTCTCAAGATCCTTAACAAAGTTCCTTTTGCTATGTAAGGTAGCATATTCTGGAACCAGAATCCCAGATTCTGGGAACTAGGATGGGGATCTTTGGGGGGGCATTATTCTGCCTAGAAAGGGTACTCATTAGTCCCTCCTCAGTCCCCCGACTGTATTTACTTATCAAAAGTCTCTTAACAAGAAACCGACTCACAGACACCTAGTTAATGGTGCTTTTTATATTTCAGTGCAATTCAATATAATCTAGGCCTAAGGCTAAGGTCATTACTTTTGCTTGTAATTGTTTGGCTAAAGTTCTCACTGCCATGGCATCAGGCCAGGTCATATGTACCAAATGAGGCAGAAAATTCATAACGACTCAGGCAAGTTGGTGCTCCTTAGTGGAGTTGACCCTGTGTTTGCTGCAAGTTAGATCATTGACTTCCTTATCTTTTTAATGGCAATTTTTATTTAACTTCCCTTCTCTAGATGCCATAGACAGGAGGAACATAACTAGGAGAGAGAGAGAGAGAGAGTACAAGTGTGTATGATTTTTGAAGTAGTAAGTCGATCCCATATATTCATTATGTATTTATTTCCTGGGAGGGATAATATTCCCCATGTCTCTCCTTCTCTCCAGCTGGGAGCTGGAATGTTCTAACTCATGATTGCAGTTGTGACTCAACAGCCCCTCCTCCTCTGCAAAGAGTCAGAGGAGTTGGGTTGGACACAGAGGAAAGATCAACAGTCTGTGCATAAGGAAGTGGGTCCAGTGCAGCAGATTTCCAGCTTTTTCATAGAGAGCTGTGAATAGTGATAGGAGGATAGGAGGGGTGGCCATAAGGGGCAGAGAGCTAGAAGAAGGTGCTGCTAAGAGTCTTACCCTGAGCTTGCAGTGAGCCAGGAGGGATGGCCACCCGGGACTAGCCAGCCAGGGACAGGATACCGGGGGTGCCATGGCTGCAGAGATGTAAGGACCTCGGATGAGGATGCCAAGATGAGGAGCTAGGAAAGTAGTTGAAAGGATCTTCACAGGTAAGATGATTGAGGTCAAGAGGAGTACGATGTTATTCACTGAGGAAATTAAAAATTATTTGTTGAGTGACTCTAGACTTAGCTCATGAATAAAGAGTTGGCTGCGGTCATTGCTTTTGCACATCCCCTAGTGCTTGTATTAGAGGTGGAGACGATATGGAAAGGAGCTGTGGTAGATGGAGTAGGAGAATGGAAGCAATGGATGGTCCAGGGAGGGAGCTCAGAGAATACTAGAGCAACGGTATCTGATGTGAATACGAAGGTACTTCCTATTTGGTATGGTGCTAACTCTATATTTTCAGTAAAGCATTGAAAAATGAAGAAGGTGATGAATCTGTGGTTGGGAGAAATAAGGCAAGAGATGGCATTGGGTTGAGCCAAGGTGATCTGGAATCGGGCTGCCTTGAGTGGAGAAGGTAATCGTAGAAGACTGTTTCTCTCTGACACGGCCCCTGACCTTTGAAAATGTTGGAGATGCTGCTGGATTTCCAACTATTTGGGGGCTAGGAGCATAGGTTATTTTGTTGTAATGATAAAGAGAAGAAGGTGGAGTGCTTGGGGGTGGGGGGCACTTGGGTACTATTACTAGTTTCCCAAAGCAAAGGGACAAGAGCTTAAAACTAGTATTTTAATATAACATAACTACTTCTTTGTAGTGAATTACAGGGTGTAATAATATAGTAAAATCATAAATTTTCCTAGCTCTAAGCAGGTCCCCCTGACCACATTTGTGAAAATATGAGCATCAAAAATGATAGGGTGGATCATAACACAATGAATTTTAAAAGAATCATTAGGTTTCATGGTGGTGGTGGTGGCGGGTGCAGTAAAAGCTTTTCTTTACAAAAACAAAAACAAAAAAACAAAACAAAACAAAAAACCCCGCCAACTAATACATGTGGAAGGAATGATGAGAAAAATCATCATTTTTGCCACCAACATTATAATAACCAGTGCAGGCAAGACTCATTACTGGATCCTTAAACCAACAGCTGAGAAGTTGTCAGGGGAGGGTATTCACCATATGGTCCAGCAGTTGCACTTCTTGGTATTTATCCAAAGGAGCTGAAAACTTATGTCCAAACAAAACACTATCTACAGTACAGAACGCTATTTGTCATAACTGCCAAGACTTAGGAAAACCAAGATGCCCTTCCGTAGGTGAGCGGATAAACTGTGGTACATCCAGATAATAGAACAGTATTCAGAACTAAGATGAAATGAGCTACCAGCCGTGAAATGACGGAGGAATCCTAAATGCGTACTACAAGGTGAAATAACCCGTATCTAAAGAGGCCATATACTCTGCATGGCTACAAAATACTACATCCCGGAAAAGGCAAGACTTGGAGACGGTAAAGAGATTGGTGGGTGCCTGGGTTAGTGGGGAGGGAGGAACAAGTAGGGAATTTTGGGGTCAGGGAAGCTGCTCCGTAGGATACTATAATGGTGGGTACACGTCCTCAGATATCTGCCAAGACCCACAGACTGTGCGCAGAGAGCGGACTTTGCGTGGTGAGGATGTACCGGTGTAGCTTCACCAATTCTAAGTGTGCCCAACTGGTGGAGGGGATCGGTAGTGTGAGGGGGCTCTGCACGTGGGGCGGGGGTCAAGAGGTGCGGGAAATCAGTAGCTTCCGTTCCATGCTGCTGCGGACCTAAAACAGCTCTAAAAAATAAAGTTCTATGTGTGCATATGAATATTCACATCATCTTGAAGGGCCGTTTGTTATTTATTTCAAGGGGTAAAAGTACCTTTACAATGAAAACCTGTGGCAGATTCCTTAATTAGGCAATCGAGTTAGCATCCCCAATAATGAGGCATTTTATGTTTCCTAATGAGATGGGATGGGATGACGGGGCGTCACTTACATAATGTAGCCAAAATCTTGCCAAAAGTGTTTAACCTGAATCCCACGTGGGGAAGCGGTCAAGTAAATACATGTTATGGGACATTTTACAAAATCCCTGACCTGGACTCTTAGAAAATGCTAATGTAATAAAAGACCACCCAAAACTGGGAGTGATGGAGATGACGGGAAGAACTGGAAAGGCATAGCAACAAAATGCAATGCATCATCCTTGATTGGACCCCGGATATTAAAAAAAAGAAAAGCAAAAATAAACAAATAAATAGGTAAATAAATAAAATAAAATTTAAGAAAAAAAGAGAGAAAAGCAGTTTTAAGGACTCCATTGGGTCAATGGGAAAGGTTTCGACATGGACTGTATATCGGATGGTATTTTATCAAGTTTAAATGCTTTAAATACAATATTAATCTTGTGCTTATGCAGGAGAATATTCTTACTATTGAAGTATAGTAAAATATACTAGTATTTTAGTATGCTAAAATATTTAGGTTTTAAGTAGTATGTCGTTTGGCGTTTTCTCAAATGATGACACAGGCAAGAACGCACACATACGTGCACCCTGAGCGTGAGATAAAGCAAATGTGGCAAAATGTTGACAATGGGTGAGTCCAGAGGAAAGATGTGATGGATCCTTATACTATTCCTTCCTTTTTTTTTTTTTTTTGTAGGTTTGAGAATTTCCAAAATACCACATTCATGGTCTTACCCAGAGTGAGATAGCTGACGCCAGGCGGTTCCAGTGACTTACCCAGACGCAGTGTCAGCGGCCCGTCGAGGCTGCTCGGGGGGCCCTGACGGGTGTCGGGCTCCGTGCGGGGCCCCCCGGGGGGAGAGTAGCAATGAATCGGGTCGCGTCTGCTGAGCGGCCCCTCCCGTGGCGGCGGGCTCGCTGGTGCCCACATCAGAGGGCTCAGACAGAAAGAAAGGCACCGAATGAGCCGTCCTGGGCCGGCCCGTCCTGCCCTTGACAGCCCCGGCTGCTGCAGGTGCCCAATGGGAGCCAGGGTGGCCCTGGGGGTGGCGGCTGGGGCACAGGCCTCGGGTGTCCCGGGGACGGGCCTCGGGTGTCCCGGGAGGCCTCCAGGCGGGCCAAGTGGGACACACAGGGAGGGAGGTTGGTAAGGCCGGTGCCCAGGCCGCAGATGCGCTGCTCGGGGACATACACCGACACCCCTTCTGCGGTGGAGACTCGAGGAAAAGAAGTGTCAAGGGGGGTGTTGGGGCCTCGGCCTGGGAAACAAGTCACTCCGACCGGGGTTGTGTGGGCGCCACGAGGACCAGGTAAACCAAGCGGGTGTGGACTGATGGGGGCTTCCCCCCCTGCTCACCCATCCTAAATAAAGGCTCCGCGGTACCTGATGCAACCCAGAAAATACCACTGGTTGGGTCCCCACTGATTCACGGGGAGCCTCTGGCTGGCCCGGCTGCAGGGTGCCCCCTGGTCCTCCAGTTCGCTGCGGCCCACCTCATGCACTTGCACCCCTGCCCCTGGGGCTGCCCTCGCCCTGAGCGCCCTCCGTGGGCCCCACAGGACCCCGTTCAGCCCGAGTACAGTCTGCAGGCCTGGGCCCAGCTCATGTCCCCGAGTGCCGCACGGTCCGGGGAGGCCACTCAGGGTCCACCTGCAGATGCACCTGCACACAGTCCCTGGCACAGGACGCCTTCAAAGCGGCCCGTTGACATGAGAGGCGTCGGCTCCTGCCACCCTGGGACCCCGTGCTCACCGACGCTGACCCCGCTTTCTCCTCTCAACCCTCCGCCTGGTCACCGCATTGCACTTTCTGTCTCTAGGAGTCTGCCTACCTGGGGACCTCCCAGAGGTAGGATTATACAGCATTTTGTCATTTTGTGTTACCCGCCATTGTACCCTCACCTGGGCCCTGAGCCCCACTCACCCCAGGCTCTGTGATGGGAGGGCAGTATCTGTTGCCCAAAGTAAATTGTCATTTTTTTTAAACTGAAAAAAAATTAAATTGTGTGTATATTTAATTGAGAAAGGGTGATGCATATGTGCATCACAGAAACACGGCAGGACTCCACGCAGAAATCCTGCATTTCATTTTTTAAAAGATTTCTTTTTTAGGTTTATTTGATAGAGAGCGCAAGCAGGGGGAGCCGCAGGCAGAGGGAGAGGCTCCCCACTAATCTGGGAGCCCCTGGACCTGGGGCTGGATCCCAGGACCCTGAGATCGTGACCCGAGCCGAAGGCAGATGCTTAGTCGACATGGGCCGTCCAGGCGCCCGCGTTTCATCTTTTTGGAAAAAAAAATAAAATAAAACAAAACAACCTTTATCGAAGTATGATTGACGTACAATAAACTGCATATAATTAAAGTTTATAATTCGCTGGGTTTTTTAATTCTTTTTTTAGATTTTTGTTTTGGCAAGAGCACTGAGCACGAACCTGCCCTCTGCCCCTTACGGTGTGGAAGTGCTGGCCTTGCAGGATGCTGCCCGGCAGGGCGTCGGGACCAACCCGCCTCACGTGGCCAGGGCTTCACGCACGCTGGTTCGTGGCTCAGTCCCGGGTCTCCGGCCCACGGTCACCCTTCCCCTCCGAGCCCATGACCCCGACTGTTGCGGCCCCTCATGTCACGCGGTAGGGGTCGTCCTGTGACGGGCTTATTCACCTGACAACGTGCTTAAGATTTACCAGCATCACCACCTCTTGCACAGGGCTTTTTTCTTATTTATTTAAAATAAATGTTGATCTATATTAGATATATTATTAGATATATATTAGATATATTAGATATTATAAATAAATATATTTTTATATATATTATAAAATGATGTTTATTTATAAACAGATTTTCGTTTACTTATTTGAGAGCGAGAGAGCGAGCACCAGCAGCGGGAGCCGCAGAGGGAGAACAGGCCCCCCCGGGGCAGGGAGCCAGGGCCCTGGGGTCGCGACCTGCGCCGACGGCAGACTGAGCGCCCAGGTGCCCCAGTTTCTTTTCTTTTAAGAGGCTGAGGACTATTCTCTGTCGTGCCTAAACCCCGCTTCTCCGCTATCCATATTTGCATTGTCCCCGTTCCTTGGTTACTGTGAATAGTGCTGCATGGACGTGGTGTTCCGCTGCCTCTTCGGGATCCTGATTTCAATTCTTTTGGATAAATACCCCAAAATGGGATTGCTGGATCGTCTAGCATTTCCGTTTTTAATCCTCTGAGTTATCTCCACGCTGTTTTCCAAAGCAGCTGCACCATTTTGCATTTCCACCAACGGCGGATAAGGACTCCGGTGTCCTTTCATCCTTGAAAACACGTTTTGTCTTTCTTTTTTTTTTTTTTTTTTTTTGGTATAGCCATCCGGACAGGTGTGAAGTGCTGTCTTGTGGTTTTGATTTCCATTTCCCTAATGATCAGCGATGTTGAGCATTTTTTCATACACCTGTTGGCCATTTGTAGGTCTTTTTTTTTTTTTTTGAGAAATGTGTATTCAAGTTCTTAGCCCATTTTAAAATCCAGTCATTAGTTTCTCTTGCCGTTGACTTGTAGGAGTTCCTCATATCTTTATCTGATGAAGATAAAAAAAATCTATATTTTCCGTCATATCTTTATCAGTCATGTTGCTTATAGATATTTTCCGCCATCCCATACGTTGCCTTTTTACTCTATTGATCAACTTCTTTGACGTGCAGAGAGCTTTTGGTTTGATATAGTCCTGTTTGTTGATTTTTGCTCTCGTTGCCTGTGCTTTGGGTGTTGTATACACGAAATCATTATGAAGACCAATGCCGTGAAGCTTTTCCTCTGTTTTCTTCTAGGAAGTTTTATAATTTCACGTATCATATTTAAGTCTTTAATCTATTTTGAGCTGATTTTTATGTGTGATATAAGGGCCCAATTTCATCCTTTCGCATGTGGACATCCAGTCTTCCCAACACCGTTTGTTGAGGGTATTATAATTGATCAGAAACGGGTATTGAATTTCATCAAACCCTCTTTCTGTACCTATTGGGACAAGCATGTGATTTTTATCCTTTATTCTCTGCCAGATAAACTGTGTACTCCATTTCACGTAGGCCGCTGTTTGGTTTATCTTGTTCCTTTGGTAACAAGGCCTTTGGAATATCTTTGCTTGGCCCGTCATTGCCCGTGACTCTCTGTGTGGGTATCTGTGCGCGGGACAAGGCAGCTACCTTTCCCGGTGTTCACGGTCTGGCTTCTTACGAGGAGAAGACCCTGTAAGAAGGTCTCCACCAGTCAGCTCAGCCAGAGTCCAAAGGGCCTTTCTCACCTTCTGGATAGCCCGACTCACTTTCTCTGTCCTTTGTGGACTCCAGTGTATATGGGGTCCCAGTTGGACACCGGGACAAACGAGACTGCAGCCAGCTCCTCGAGAGCCTCCAGAAGATTTGCCAACTGGATGCTCCATCCAACCTGAGTTTTTCCTCCACTCGTTCTGGGCTGAACTGGGAGGCAATGCTAGGACAACTGGGTGCCTGCATCTCGTCTCCGTTCTCACTAGCTCCTAGGAAGCTGAATAATGCCAGGTCCCAACCCCACTGTGACATGGACAAGACAGCTCCCGGGAAAGGTGTTGTGTTGGGTGCCTGGACCGACGCTTTCCCGCCCCAGGAGAGGCTGGAAGCTGTGCTTTTGATCTCTTTGCTCTTTGCTGAGGCAAAGGAGGAGCCGTGGAATTTACCGGCTCAGGCTGCCGTCTCCATTCTCCCCAGGTCGTCGGACTGTGCTGGACCCATCAGAGCTCAAGACTGACAAGACAGAAGGCCAACCTTCGTGGAGGCCCCTCAGGAGATTTGAAGTGTTGGACATATAAGCCAGCTTTTGCTCCCCCCTGGGAAAAGCTGGAACTAGGGGATCTCTTCTGATTGGATGGCACTCAGCCAGCAGGGATTTGGGGGAACAGGTGTGCCCAATCTCCCTACCAGCTTTGGTGATTGGGGTTCACATTCACCCAGGGTACGGGACTCTTTCGGTTGGTCTGGACTTCTCACAAAGAATTTTCTGTGAATTGCTGCTGAATCAGTGTGTTTGGCGGAGAACGGAGGGTCCAGGGCTTCCTCCCTTGCCATCTTGCTGACGTCACATCAAAGAGTGACATTTCAAAGGCTTATTTTATAGGCCTTGTTAACATATTTCATCAGAACAAGCGTATAAAAATGTGGGCCCAGTTTTAGGTTCCCATGGAGCTCTTGATGGCATCTTTTCCCCTTAATATAAATTGGTCCTAGGCTGGAGAACTGATCTTTTTTCTTGACTCCTCGCTCAAAAGTTCTCTTCTAGTTACATAGTCCTATCTGGCACCAGCATTCACCTCTGAACCCCCTATTAGCACCCCCTGGTTCTGCTTGGTGCTAGTTCCCAGGTCCTGCACTTACCCCTGCCTACGGCCTGCCTGTGTCTGGGCAGATGTGCTGGAGATTAGATCCTCCGGTGTTGGGTCCTACCTGAAGGTCTGAACCTCTCAACTGCTGGCTTTGTGCTGGGATTTTGCCAGTCTCCTTAGTTGGCTCCCGGGGCCCGGGCCGTTCCCTCCAGCTCTGTCCCTGCAGCGTGGACTTCTCTCCCAGTCCTGATTCTCTCCAAGTTGATGTACTGACTTGCAGGAACCTTTACGTCCGGCTAAAAAGAAGACTCAGCAGAAGTTTTGGAACCCACTGGGACAAACAATGTACAGTAGGGGAGAATTGAGGAAAAGCGTGATGGTTTTGTCAACTCCACTCAGCCCCTCAATATATAATGATTGACGTGTTCAGGGGTAACCAGGAAGAAGGAATAAAAGGAAGGCAGGAGAGAAAGCAAACAGGAGGAAGATATGGAAAAAAAAAAAAAAAGGAGGAAGATATGGGAGGGTCACATCTGCGGGTGCTTCGAGTTATGGAACCATGAAGTGGAGCTAGAACTTCGAAAAAAAAAAAGGTGTATTGACGGGCCACCATATCGTTCTCAACCCCAACACTTCCAGAAAAAACCCCGATAAAGCCTCAGAAGCTGCAGTCAGTGCTGGAGATAGAAACCACTTACAATCACTCTTGACTCCTTTCCCTTTATCTCTATATTTAGGGTAAAATCTGGCTCTTCCAATTTGGTCCTTCAAGGACCAAAATCAAAGTAAATGGAGAGAGAAACGCCCTGGCTTCTAGGAGAAAAGCGCTTTAAACAGGGTTACCGTATCCAGCGACAGAAACCAGCTCTAGCTAATTCCTACAGAGAGAGGATCCGGTGTTAGGGAACGCAGAGGGCCTCGAGCAAATGAAAAGACAGTAAACTTCCCTCGTAATAAAATGCAGGAAGTTTAAAACTGCACTGAGATATGATTTTCAACTTATCGCGTTGGCGAGAATCCAAAAGTCGGACAAATCCCGTTGGCAAGGCGGTGGGGGAAAAGGCAGCCTCAGGTGTTGCTGGTGGGGGCGCAAAGTGATCGATCTCTATGGAGGGACATTTGACAATATTTATGGAAATCACAAATGCACCTGTCCCTGGACTTGGCGATCCTGTTTCTGGGAGTTTCTTCCGCAGGCACATCTACATACCTGGGAGAGGGAGGCCGTGCCGTTCACACCGGCGAAAGAATCGGGAACAAGCCAAATAAACATCAGTGGACACTGGTTAGAGTGAACCTATAAACTAAATATACAGCCGCACGGTGGACACGTACGGCTCTACCAGGAGGCTGAGAAAGCCTTTTGTGTCCTCGTCCAGTATTTTACTGAGCGAGGTGCCAAAGGTACGCGCACCGTGTATGTGCCCGGCATGCCACGCTTTGTGCAAGGAAAGGACATGATAAGAGCGTGTATTTGTATTCCTTACGTCTGCAAGAAGAGGAGCTAAGAGGATGCAGGAACTTTAGGGTTGGCTACCTGAGGTGTGAGGTGCAAAGGAGCAGGGGGGGCCCGGCTTGCACACCTCGTGCTGCTTCAAGCTTAGGACAGTGTTGTTGGAGCTTGAACGCTGACTAAAGCGATGGTGCCGTTTCCTAGGGGGCCTGGGTCGCCAGGCGCGGAGGCCACCCTGGGGAGCAACAGGCCAGGTGACCGTGCGGGCTCTGCGAGGGCAGGACAGCGGGGGCCGCGCGGACGTCCAGCTTCTGGAGGCGCGGAGGTGGGGCTCCAGGGCAGGGGGTTTGGGGGGCTTCTCGAAGGACACGAGGAAGCCCCCGCGGCCCTGGCTCCAGGCCCGTTCTCACGTTCCTCACACGTCCTTCCTGGACGCCGCTCACCGTCCAGCTGCCCATCTATCCATCTTCCCAGACGTCCACACAACAAAGTGTGTTTTTCAGGCATTGACATGAGTCACTTCGCCCCGAGCTCTGTGCTGGGCAGTGAGTGTGAGGGACCAGGGCTGCTGCCAGGAACCCCGCGGCCCCCCAAGGACACGGAGCCGCAGGTACACCAAGGCCAGGCGAGGACTGCTCGCTCCCACACTCGGACCAAGGTCACCGTGGGGAACTGCAGGACGAAGGAAGGTCAGGCCGGGGCCCAGGCCCAGAGTAGAGGATCCCAGGAAGAGGCGGCCCGTGGGGGCCACAGGAAGCCAAGCTGCCCCCCGCCAGCCTGGGGCCGGCGCCCAGGACAGGGGGCTCTGTGCATGGGGGGTCAGCACCGGGCTGGGGCTCCCCGCCGGCCAGACCCCCCACACCTGCAGGCCCGCGAGCCACCCGGGGAGGGGTGTGTGGGGTCAGACCGCTCTGCTCCCTCGCTGGGGACACAGGACTCTGAAGGCCTTGGGTGCTGGGTGGCACCGGCCGGGGTCCCTGCTCGTGCTTCTCGGCGACGGGCCTGCATCTCCTCCCGTGCCCCCAGCGCGGGCGGGCAGCACCGTACACGGCTGCCAGCTCCCTGCACAGTGAGCTCGCCAGCCAGCTCCTATCTCAGCATTTCTGGTGTTTTGCTCCTTTGCCCTTTGAAGCCAAGCGTAGAATGACAGCTTCTCTAGCAGAAAGCAGATTTTGCCACATTTATTTTATTGCTTTACGGGCAGGACACTGTTAGGCAAGAGGATATAATATAAGGGACCGTTGTGGACATTGCTGCTATAAACATCGGGGCACCGAGGGGGGCACTTGGTGGGATGAGCACCGGGTGTTATTCTATATGTTGGCAAATCGAACACCAATAAAAAATAAATTTAAAAAATTAAAAATAAAAATTAAATGAATGAATGAATGAATGAATGAATGAATAATAAGGAACCGTTGACAGGGTCTTGTTGGAAATTTGTTCTAATATATATATATTAAAAAAAAAATGCCCAAAACCCCAAACCCCAATAACCAGCCCCTACAGTTGCTGGTGAGTGACTTCAGCGAGATGCGGCCTCCCGTTACGTTATTTTGCAGGTGCTAGTGTTGCACGCTGGGGACACGCTCCGCTGGCGTAAATTAGCAGCACCCTTAGTGGTGTCCTGGTCGGGACACAGTGCCCCGCGCATGGGGACCCATGCCTTGCACGCTCCACTCTACCTGCAGCAGCGGGACTCCAGGCCCACCCGGGTCCCGGAGCCGTTTCACAGCCGGCCCTCCCCCAGGGGTGCCAGAGGCTCCCCTGCCCCCCCAGCCTCACCAGCACCTGCTGCTTCCTGTGCTGTTAATTGTAGCCGTTCTGACGGGCGGGAGGCGGCAGCTCGCTGGGCTTTGGCCCGCGTGGCCCTGAAGAGGGGCGACGCTCCCATGTCCATCGGCCGTCCGTGGGTCTGTCTTCTTGGGGGAAACGTGTATTCCTGTCTTCTCTCCATTTTTAAAATTGGATTATTCATTTTGGGGTGTTGAGTTTTAGGTTCTTTATATCTTTCAGATCCTAACCCTTCAGTGGATTCACCATTTCCAAATATCTCCTATTCTGTAGGTGGCCTTCCAGTTTTGCTGGTTATTTCCTTTGCTGTGCAGAAGCTTTTTGTTTTCATGTAGCCCCAGTCGTTTATTTTTGCTTTTCTTTTCCTGGCCCGAGGAGACATTTTTTGAAAGAAGTTGCTATGGATGATGTCAAAGTTACTACCTGTGTTCTCCTCTAGGATTTCTATGATTTTTGGTCTCACATTTAGGTCTTTAATCCACTTTGGTTTTTTTGTTTTGTTTTTTGTTGTTGTTGTTGTTGTTGTTGTTTTTAATCCACTTTGAATTTATTTTTATGTATGGGGTAAGGAAGTGGCCCAGTTTCCTTCTTTTGCCTGTTGCCCTCCAGTTTCCCCAATACCAGTTGTTGAAGAGACAGTCTTTTCCCTATTGGATATTCTTTCCAGCTTTTTGAAGACTAATTGACCATGTAATCGGGCTCTTTTTTCTGTTCCATTGATCTCTGTGTCTATTTTTGTGCCAATACCGCACCGTTTTGATGACTGCTGCTTTGTAACATAGCTTCAAGTCTGGGACTGCGATGCCTCCAGCTTCACTTTTCTTTTTCAACGTTGCTTTGGCTATTTGGGGCCTTTTGTGGCCCCACACAGATTTTAGGATCGTTTGTTCCAGCTCTGTGAAGGATGCTGGTGGCACTTTGATAGGGATGGCATTGAATGTGTGGATCGCTCTGGGTGGCATAGACATATTAACAGTATTTGTTCTTCCGATTGATGAGCAGGGAATGTCTTTCCATATCTCTGTGTCATCTTCAATTTCATCGGTGTCTTATAGTTTTCAGAGTACAGATCCTTTACATCTCTGGTTCGGTTTATTCCGAGGTATCTTTATTATTTTTGGTATGATTGTAAATGGTATCGATTCCTTGACTTCTCTTTCTGCTGCTTCATTGTTAGTGTCTAGAAATGCAACAGATTTCTGGGGATCCCTGGGCGGCTCTGTCGGTTAAGCGTCTGCCTTCTGCTCAGGTCATGATCCCAGGGCCCTGGGAGTGAGTCCCACATCAGGCGCCCTGCTCAGCGGGGAGCTGCTTCTCCTTCTTCCTCTTCCTCTGCCTCCTCCCCAGCTTGTGCCTGCTCTCTCTCTGTCTCAAATAAACAAAATCTTTTAAAAAAGAGAGATGCAACAGACTTCTGTACACTTATTTTGCATCCTGCGACTTTACTGAATTAATGCATCAGTCTTAGCAGTTTCTTGGTGGACTCTTTTGGGTTTTCTATATATTGTATCATGTTATCTGCAAAGAGTGAAAGCCTAACTTCTTGCCAATTTAGATGCCTTTTATTTCTTTCTGTTTGATTGCTATGGTTAGGACTTCCAGTAGTATGTTCAATGAAAGTGGTGAAGGTGGACGTCCCTGTCTCATTCTTGACTTAGGGGAAAAGCTCTCAGTTTTTCACCATTGAGTATGATGTTAGTTGCGGGTTTTTCATGATAAATGGCCTTAATTATGCTCAAGTATATTCCCTCCAATCCTACCTAATTGTGATCTAATCATGAATGAATGTTGTACTTTGTCAAATGCTTTTTCCGTGTCTTCTGAATGATCATATAGTTCATATATTTTCTCTTACTGATGTGATGCATCCCATTGATTAATTTGCAAATATTGAACCACCATTGCATCTTGGGAATAAATTCCACTTGATCGCGGTAAATGGTTTTTTTGTGCGGGTATGTGTGAATGATTTTTTTTTTTTTTTTTTAGAATGTATTGTTGGACTTGGTTTGCTAGTATTTTGTTGAGGATTTCTGTATCCATGGTCATCAGGGATATTGGCCTATGGTTTTCTTTTTTGTGGTGTCTTCATATGGTTTTACTATCAGGGTAATGCTGGCCTCATAGAATGAATTTGGAAGTTTTCTTTTCTATCTTTTGGAGTAGTTTGAGAAGAATAGGTATTAACTCTTCTTCAAATGTTTGGGTAGGATTTGCCTGTGAAGCCATTTGGTCCTGGAATTTGTTTGTTGGGAGTTTTTGTTTTTGATTACTAATTCAGTTTCTTTGCGGGTTATCCATCTGTTCAAGTTTTCTATTTCTTACAATTTCAATTTTGGTAATTTATATGTTTCTAGGTATTTATCCATTTCTTCAGGTTCATCCAATTTGTTGGCATACAGTTTTGCATAATATTCTCTTATAATTGTTTGTATTTCTGTGGTATTGGTTGTAATTTCTCCTCTCTTATTTGTGATTTTATTTGGATCTTTTCTCTTTTTGATAAATCTGGCTAGAGGTTTATCAATTTTATTGATTTTTTAAAAGAATCAGCTCCTGGTTTATTCATCTATTGTTTTCTAGTTTATATATCATTTATTTATACTCTAGACTTTATTATTTCTTTACTTTTTCTGGCTTTAGGCTTCATTTGTTGTTCTTTTTCTAGCTGCTTTAGGTGTAAAGTTGGGTTGCTTATTTGGGATTTTTCTTGTATCGTGAGGTAGGCCTGTATTGCTATATAGTTCCCTCTTAGGAGCACTTTTGCTACATCCCCAAAGTTTTGGATCATTGTATTTTAATTTTCATTTGTTTCTATGTATTTAAAATTTCTTCTTTTATTTCCTTGTTGACTTATTCATTGTTTAGTAGCATGTTACTTAACCTCCATATACTTGTTGTCTTTCCAGATTTTTTTCCTGTGGTTGGTTTCTAATTCCATAGTATTGTAGTCAGAAAAGGTTCGTGGTATGACTTCAATCTTCTTGTGTTTGCTAAGGCCGGTTTTGTTGCCTAATATGTGATCTGCTGTGGAGAATATTCCATGTGCACTTTGAAAGAATGTATTCTGTTTTAGGATGAAATGTTCTGAATATATGTGTTACGTGCATCTGAACGAGTGTGTCATTCAAAGCCATTGTTTTCTCGTTGATTCTCTGTTTAGAAGATCATCGCATTCTGTTTAGATGCATTGATGCAAGTGGGGTGTTAAAGTCCCCTATTATTACTGTATTATTATTAATTAGTTCCTTTATATTTGTTATTACTTGTTTTATATATTTGAGTGTTCCCATGTTGGATGCATAAATATTTACAATTATTATATCTGCTTGTTGGATTGTTCTTTTTATCATTATAATATAATGCCCTCCTTTTGTCTCTTGTTACAGTCTTTGTTTTAAAGTCTATTCTGGACAATAATAGAAGTATTGCTGTTCTAGGGGCACCTGGGTGGCTCAGTCAGTTAAGCATCTGCCTTTGGCTCAGGTCATGATCCAGGGGTCCTGGGATTGATCCCCTTATGGGCTCCCTTCTCCACAGGGGCCTACTTCTCCCTCTCCCTCTGCTGCTTCCCATGCTTATGCTCACTCTCTCTGTGTGTCAAATAAATAAAATAAAATATTTTTAAAAATAAGTACTGCTATTCTAGCTCTCTTTTGACATCCATTTGCATGATAAATGTTTCCCCCTCCTCTCACTTTCAATATGCAGGTGTCTTTAAGTCTAAAATAAATCTCTTGTAGGCAGCATATACATGGGTCTTGTTTTTTCACCCATTCTGATACCTTATGTGGGACAACAGGATTCTTATTCTTATTTAGAAGATATAATTTATTTTTCTATGTATTTATTTATTTTATATAGAAGATATAATGTTATTTAGAAGATGTAAGGTGCATTTGTGTTCATTCACCCATTTTGAGAATGATCTGTTAAGATCCATGTTGTTGCCTTTTCTTCAGGGAGTAGCTCCCTCCATACTTGACGACTCTCTCTACTGTATAAGTTAGTCATTTACTGGCTAACTTGCTCACTGACAACAAACAACGGCTTACCTCGGCTATGGGTGGAAAGTCCATGTTGACTAAATTAACTGGATAATTGCAAAGACTTCACTTCTCTCGGGGCTATCAGAAGACAACTCTCTCATTGTTGGAGAGACATTGGCTGTCTTCAGCACCATGATGGCCAGATTGCTTTCATCACCTACTTTTCAGCCCTGCATACGTTCCTGTTAACCTATCATGAACAATCATGATTTGAAAAGGGTTAAGCAAAGGAGAGTATGTAATGTCTGACCTGGTTTAAAGTTGGCAGGATTTAAAAAAATAAGAAAATTAATTTATTCAATGTTGAAAGAGTCCTGCTATGTGCCAGGAATGAGAGGATATAGCAGTGAATTTTCAGGTGAAGGCTCAGTCGTCACAAAACTTATAATCAAGAGGAAGGAGACAGATAAGAAACAATTATAAAAATAAACAATGTAATTCTAGGTAATGATAAACGCCATGAAAAAATGAATAGTGCTGGTGGGAGGCTGCTCTAGGTTGGGTGGTCAGGGAAAGCCTCCGTGAGGGGGTGGCTTTTCCTTTCTTAAGCTATGGTTTATTGGATACTCTCTATGCTAGGCCTGTCCTATGGGTTTTGTTTATATTAACTCACTCAAACCCCACAGTAATCCTATGAGAAAGTAAGATCATCTCCGTTTTACAAATGAGGAAACTGAAGGACACAGCCGTTTGGAGACTTGCCCAGGACCACACAGATGGTAGGTGGCAGAGCCAAATCTGAACGCAGGGAGTTCCGTGCCTTCAGTTACTAGGTGCTGACTGCCAGCCACGGAGAGAGCTGGAAGCAGCTCTGCTGGGCCGAGGGAACAGTAAGTACAAAGTTCCTGGGCAGGAGGGATTTTGTGGAGTCTGAGTTGCAGACCAGAGACCAATGTAGCTGAAGCAGAGTGAACAGGGCCAGAGGCAGTGGTGAAAGAGGCTCATGGCTGGGCAGAAACCAGAGCTCGTAAAGCCTTATAGCTCCTGGTGAGGAGTTAGATTTAATCCTAAGGGAAGCCACTGAAAGGCTAGAAGAAGGGAAGCAGACCTGCCTTCAGACCCAGTAAGAATGGTTCCCACCCTGGGCTCTGGGCTTCAGTGGGCCCCACATATGGCACATACACATACAGGTGGACACACTCAGACATAAAACAGGTTCTTCAGGTTGTAGGTATTGCTTTCTGGTGAAAATAGTGCTATAAATGATAATTTATAGGAAAAACTTAAAATGTTTACTTTCTGCAATAACTATGATGATATATGCAACCCCACAAAAATATTGAAACCTGATATGAAATTTGAGGCTTAGTTTTTAATCTAAATATTGGGTTTTTTTTAAGATTTTATTTATTTATTCATGAGAGACACAGAGAGAGGCAGAGACACAGGCAGAGGGAGAAGGAGGCTCCATGTGGGGAGCCCGACGTGAGACTCGATCCCAGGACTCCGGGGTCATGACCTGAGCCGAAGGCAGACGCTCAACCACTGAACCACCCTGGCACTCCTAAATATTGGTTTAAATGAACAATTCTGGTTGTTTTCTGGGGAAAGTCTCTCCAAGTTGAAATTAATTTTAAAAAATCCTAAGAACTATAATAACTCAACAAAGGAGATCTGATTTGACATTACTGTCAATAGAGTACAAATGTAAAAATATTAATTATAATCATATAACCATGATTTTGCTGAAATGAAGGCCAGACAAATCAATGTTATTCCATAAATAAAGAATAATTTATGAATATCCTTATTTTATTACTCATGCAGACAGACATTGCCTGCCCCTCAACAGAACACTCAGATGTATGTAAAAATAATTAAATTCAGTCATCTTTGATATTTTGCCAATTTTTAATCATGTCAAAATGATATGCATATTTTTTTATTTTTGTTTTAATATGTATTTACACTTGTCAAAGTAGGAGGATGGAGTATTGAATGATTTAGAGAGGGAGGAAGAGTGGCGAGGGGAGGGCCTGTCTTAGAGAGAGAGAGAAATTCTTAAGCAAGGCTCCTTGTCCAGCCCAGAGTCTGACATGGGGCTCAATCTCATGACCCTGAGATGATGACCTGAACCAAAATCAAGAGTTGGACACTCAACCGACTGAGCCACTCAGGCATCCTGAGGATAGAGTATATTTTATTTAATGGGTTTTTAGCTTTATCTATCAACTTATACATTTAAATAAATAGTATGTGCCTTCCATTTGTCCCTCTGCCCAGGCTCTGCAAATACAGAGTGGGCCTCCAAGGAAGTGACATCATCTGATTCATGTTTCTAAAGAATAGAAAGAAATAGAAAGCTAAACTCACTTCTAGAAGTGACATTACCTGATTTACGTTTTTAAAAGATGAACAATAAAACTGTATTTATTTCTGAAATGCAAAAGTTGAAAAAGCACTTTATATGCATTGATTTTTTTTTTCCCCCTTGAAAGTTCAGCTTAGAGAGAAATTAGATATTTTACTATGGAGAAGAAGACATAGATCGTTCGGAATAATCCTTGTTTCGTAACATGTCAAATATGGATTCTTGGTTGCTCAAAAGTCCACATTAATGCTCTCATGTCTCCTATAGCAGTGGTTCTCCATGGTGCACATAGGAACACTTGTAGAGTTTTACAACACGGCGCTGCCCAGGTCCACACCCTGGAGATAGGGCTACTGCTCTGGGTGGGGCTCTGTAGTCTCCAAGGGCTCCCGGGTGATTGTAATGTGAGGTCAGACCTGGGAACTATTGCTTCCGTGGCTCCTTGCTCTATAAAACTGGCTACTTTTCCCTTATTCGGAAATTTCAGTGAGTTCCCCCACCTTTTCTTTCCTGGGATTTTCTGGCAGGTGTCATCTCGGTATTTTTCCTGCAGTTTTCTTCCTTTAACTGGATGCAAAGGAAATGATCTCCTTATTGGACTGTGAATGAGGTCGCTTAGAAAAATAATAAAGTTACATGAGCACATGTAGGTTAGAAATATAATGGACTTACTCAGAGGGCAACCTCCGTGGGATCTGTGGCCGCTCAGGGCGATGGCGATGATATGACTAAAAACATTCCTGTGCAGAATGAGTAGGTGGTGTGTACACACGCGCACACGCGCACACGCACACACACCCCAATGTGGGTTTGCATTGCTCATGAGAGCTGTTCGCAGAATCCCAGGACCCGCCGCAGGCATCCGTGGCCAGGCTCTGGGGAAGGCGCGGCCCTGAGCCCACCAACAGGCCGGGGGCACGCGCGTGGCACAGTCACACCCCTGCTTTCCGGAGGCCTCCGCTGACACTGGGGCCGTTGCTGGTGTGCTTGTTGCCCAGACTCCAGGCTGAGCGGAGGAGGCCTTTTAGGATCTGAGGTGGTAAATTCCCTTTATTACTGTAGACGACGGTCCCGAAAGGACAGAGTCAAGGAAGCCTCGGAATACAAGAGGTCCCCCGGGAGGCGTTATCCTGCCCCAGGTCACCATCTCTTGTTTATGGACTCTTGCTAGCCCTTGGCATTCCGCTCTTTCACACTTTCCCATTTCACTGGACCTTTTCACTGAGCCTTGTCCCTTCGTGTAGGTCATTCCTTTCCTTAAAGGCTCTCCACCCCCACCCCACTCCCGACGTCCAGGCTGTGAGACTGCTGTACCGGCCCCAACCGCTCCCTTCCCGTCTTGGGCCTTTCTAGTCCATTCTCTTCCTCCCATCATCATGATCTTTTCTAAAAGTCGAAATCTATTATGTAATCCCCCCCACACACACACACCCTGCCAAGCCACTGCCACTTAAAAACCTCGATTATTCCTCACTACTCTTAGGATAAAATTTAAATCTCCAGATGAGCTTACAAGGCACTCAGTAACCCATCGTCTGGCTGCCTTTGCCACTTCTCTCGCCCGATCCCTACCCTCTCCACCCTCTTCCCTCTCCCTACCAGTGTAGGGAGACCCACTGACATCCTGCACTAGAATTACCCTAAGATGCTTGTTAAGGAACCCAGTCCCTGCGGTGCATCCAGTACTGACTGGACCAGAATCCTTGGGAGCCCCCAAGGGGAGGCTTCTAAATACCAATTTGAGAACCATTTGCTAGGCCATCGAAACTGCTGAACAGAGATGAAATGCAAGCCACCGGGTTATTGCAGTGCATGAACGCTGCTTCCTCAGCCAGGTCAGCCATCGGAAGGTGGTGTCAAAGGTCAGAGAAGCCCGGTCGGGCAGCGTATTGCTTGCCGTCTGTGGCTGTTGTGTCTGATATTTCCTTTAGAAATTTAGAAACCCGAGCATCCTTCCAACACCCTTGAAAGTCTCCTTTAAAATTCAAACCATCTTAGAAATCTAACTTGCAAAAAAAAAAAAAAAAAAAAAAGAAAAGAAAAGAAAGAAGAAAAGAAAAGAAAAGAAAGAAAAGAAAGAAGAAAGAAAAGAAAGAAAGAAAGAAAGAAAAGAAAAGAAAAGAAAGAAAAGAAAAGAAAAGAAAAGAAAGAGAAGAAAAGAAAAGAAAAGAAAGTGAAAAGAAAAAAGAAAAAGAAAGAAAGAGAAAAAGAAAAAGAAAAGAAAGAAAGAAAAGAAAGAAGAAAGAAAGAAAAGAAAGAAAAGAAAAGAAAGAAGAAAAGAAAAGAAAGAGAAAGAAAAGAAAAGAAAAGAAAAGAAAAGAAAAGAAAAGAAAGAAAAGAAAAGAAAAGAAATTTAACTTGTGAACAGGTTTTAACCTAGACTGTTAGAGATTTGGGTAACACACAGAGGATGAACTTTGGAGTCAGGTGACCTGAATACAACTTGAATCTATCTTTGCTGATATTTCAACCTTGGGCAAGTTATTTCAATTCTGCAGTTAAATTATAGTTTCCTTTTATTTGTGAACTGGAGCTATAGGATTGTTAGGTCACTTAAACCTAAGTGAGGAAATGTTTTGTTACGAGTTAATTGCCGTCGCCCAAGCTTACGGTAGTTGTTCTGTCTCTTTGAAAGAAGAAAGAGGGAGTAATGGGCCTAGAAAATGAGATTCTTACCTAGAAAGTATTTGGAAGTGAATTTCATTGACATCATGATGTATCAAAATTTGTGGGGTACAGTTTAGAGTAGAACATGCAGAGCACTAAAATTGGCTCCTCTTGAAGCGTTTGCCCTTCAAAAGGAAACTTAGAATGAAAACACGGAGGACAGACTTGTATCTAGAATGTATGAAGAATCCTAGAGTCAATAATAATGATGTGGCAAAAACAAAGGCAAAAGAAATGTGACTTAAGATCTTCTTCCAGCTTGCAGCGTCCCGGAACGCGCAGAGCACGACCTTCCTCGGGGATCTCGCGGCTGCCTTGGTACCTCAATATTTAAAAGTGACCTCCAGGTCCATCCATGAGGAAGCACATGGTGGGTATTTGTCGTTTCTAATGGCCGAGGAATATCCCACTGTAGACACAGACCCCAGCTTCTCTGTCCATCATCTGTCAATGGACACCGAGGCTCCTCCCACAGTATGATGCTGAGTGAAGTAAGTCAATGGGAGAAGGACAAACATTATATGGTCTCATTCATTTGGGGAATATAAATAATAGTGAAAGGGAATAGAAGGGAAGGGAGAAGAAATGGGTAGGAAATATCAGAAAAGGAGACAGAACATAAAGACTCCCAACTCTGGGAAACGAACTATGGGGGGGTAGAAGGGGAGGTGGGGGGGGTGACGGGCATTGAGGGGGGCACTTGACGGGATGAGCACTGGGTGTTATTCTATATGTTGTCAAATTGAACACCAATAAAAAATAAATTTATTAAAAAAAAATAAAATAAAAGTGACCTAACCTGGGCGCCGCTGGCCTCTCAAGGTCCTGAAAGCCCTGCTTCCGGATTTCTGTGGGACTTAGGCCATCCCTACCCCCCTAATTAAGAAGCACACAATCAGCTACTCCCATAATCTCAGAATAGCCCTTTCTGCCCCCAGGCCCTGTCCCGTGAGCGGGGCAGGGGTGCAGTTCCAGGCAGGAGAGATGGGAGGCCCCTGAGGCCCCTGCCTGGGCTCCGGAACTATTCCTGGTGCTAAGAGCAGAATAAGAGACAAGGAGCAACCCTGAGGCGGCCCAAGACTCGAGGCCACGAGCTTCCCGGTCAGTTCCCAACAACAGTCCTGGGGGTGGGGGGGGGAACCCACCCAAGACTCCTCTCACTCTACAGAGCTTTTCTCTTCCCGTCTCACCTTCAGTTACCAAACTGTCTCTTTCCTGCACCCTTTTGTGTCCACGAGATTCATTCTTCAACTCCATGAGACAAGAGCCCTGCGATCCTGCAAGAATAAGATGACAAATGAATCAATGAAAATAAAGATATTAACAAACGCTTAACAAAAAAAAAAAATAGAGAGAGACGGCTAATAAGCAGGTGAAAAGACCCTCACCGCCCATGGCCACTGTGGAAATGCAGACTGTGACCACAGTGCGCCACTGCTACCTACTTGGCCACTAGGATGCTCAGAACGACCAGGACTGACCTGACCGTCCCAAGTGCTGGCAGGGATGTGGAGCTTTCAGGCTCTTGCTCGCTGCCGGTGAGAATGTAAAAAAAATAGTACAGCCGCTTTGGAAAATAACTTAGCAATGTGCAGACCCCCTTGGAACCCCAGAGTTGGTATAAAGATTATTTTGAGCTGGAGATATCTGGGATTCAACAGATGCAGAAAGAAGCCTTCTTGGAGCTTCCTTTATTTGACTAAAAGCAGACAAGTCTGCCTTTGAAGTGAGAATCGCCATAAGTTTCCTCTTTGGGGCACTGCTATTCTTAGGAGAGAGACCAAGAATAAACATACCGTAAATCCCCTCCTTGGGAGACAATTTTAATTATAGCAACTGGGAACAAGTAATGTTAGCAAAGTCTATGATCCACTGAATAAAAACCTATGAGTCCACACTGATATAAATAAGTCAGTCGGAGAAGGACAAACATTATATGGTCTCATTCATTGGGGGAATATTAAAAATAGTGAAAGGGAATAAAGGGGAAAGGAAAAAAATAAGTGGGAAATATCAGAAAGGGAGACAGACCATGAGAGGCTCCTAACTCTGGGAAACGATCTAGGGGTGGTGGAAGGGGAGGAGGGCGGGGGGTGGGGGTGATGGGGTGACGGGCGCTGAGGGGGGCACTTGACAGCATGAGCACTGGGTGTTATTCTATATGTTGGCAAATTGAACACCAATAAAAAATAAATTAAAAAATAAATGAATAAATAAAAATAAGTAGATAAATAGATATAAATGGAAAATTTGATTAAAACAGGATAGTTACGTGGTTTCCGAGCATCTCCCCACAAATACCTATTTCTTACAAATACCTCTTATTAAAAGAGAAGAGCCTCAGGGTGGAAAGCCTGGCAGCCATGACCTTCGTCCCATGATCTAAGTGAACATCACCGTCGTGAGGACAAGTTAGAAGCCTGCGACGTTTGACAGAGTTCGATGGAAGTATTTCCCATCTTCCTGCCAAAGATGTGTGACCTGAGTGTAGTCACACAAAAACACAAGACAAAGCAAATTAAGGCAGATTCTTTAAAAACAGCCACCACAAGCAAACTGGCCTGTGATCTTAAGTAAGTGCCAAGGTCATAAAACTCCGAGAAAGACTGAGGAACCGTTTCAAACTGAAAGCAATGAAAGAGATGTGACCAGGAAAGGTGACACATCATTTCAGATTGGATCTAGTTACTGAAAATGACTTTCTGGCAAAAAAAAAAAAAAAAAAAAGGGGGAAACTTGAAAGAGGTGTGCAGATGAGATGTAGCAACGCCTCAGTGTTGGCTTCCTGGGTTCCACGGGTGTGTTGTGGTTACACAGGCCAAGCCCCGTGTCTGTAGGAATGTCACCAAGATATTCAGGGGTGACAGGCGTAGACTGTATTGGCAACTTGCTCTAAAAAGGCCCAGGAAAGGAAAATTCTTTATATGACACTTGCAACTTTCCTATAGACTTTAGACTGTTAAAAAAATATATATGAAAATAAAACTTTACACAAAAGAAATCATCGTGTAGAGTGGTTGGCTCTGGGGCAAGAGAAGCCGGCACGGCCGATGCGATGCTTTGGCAGTAGACAAAAAAGACAGTTGTTTCGAGAAGAATGGCAGCAAACAGAAATTTGTGATATGTGCAGGGGAGGCAACTGATGGCAAGTGGAAACTGAAAGAAGGAAATAATTTAAGGATGGTTTTATGCCTTTTTCTGAGATGGGGAACACTGGGCAAGGCACCGCCGTGGGGCCGAAGCTGAGCGCCCTGTCGTCGGCGCTAGGGGACGTCCGTGAGATACAGAGTGAAGATGCTGACCGGCCGTCAGAGGCGGGAGTCTGACCCTTGGGCGCCAGGCGTCCTTTCTGGAGTCCCCGCACGTAGGTGGCCTCCTCACAGACTGGCGAAGGTCGCTGCTTCGAACAGGTTCCTGATCCAAAACAGCCAGATTTCTGCCAGCCTGAGGATCAAGTGGAGACCGTTCTCCAACCTCGTTCTCCCTCAGTACGGTGTGGGCTACTCCGGGTAATGCCACTCTTGCTGTCCCTAGAAGAGTAGGTCTTCCCTCAGCTTTGGGGATTTAGTCTTTTTCAAAATCTTTGCATAGAAGAGAATGGGAGAGGCTGCTTTTCTCCTTATTTTTATATTTTCATTAAATTCACAGATATGAATTCCCTGTGACCCGGGATCCTGAGAACATTGGACTCCTGGAAGGGTACCATGAAACACTGGTTCTGTGGATGACCGTTCCACCCTTATTATTTAGAGGATTCCATATGAAAAGATCTTTTAAAAATTCTCCCAGAAAATCAATCTCTCTCTCTCTCTCTCTCTCTCTCTCTCCTCTGCTCTGCTATCTTGCCCGCAAGTGAAGCTCCAGTGCTCCTGGGCTGACATCACAGCCTTTCCCCCACCCTGGTTGGAAAGGCCTCCAAGAGGAAATTATATGAGTCACGTGTAAATCAGGCGGTGGGAACAGATCAACTCTAGTTAAATCTAGAGTGAAGGCTGTTTCCATGCAATTGATAAAAGACAGACAAGGGGAACATCTCCACGATCCAAAACCATGTTCTAAAAGTCTTATTTTCACATTTCAACGAGGTTCTTCAGAGTTGGAACAAGGCCCCTTGTGCCCGCTGCTCATCTCTTGTGGCTCTTTGGACAACATCTGCCTGATGGCTGTTGTGCTTGTTGTTGTTGTTTTTTTCCCCGTAAGGGTTTTTAAGAAAAGTGACTATTAGATTTGTCCTACATGATATTTACTTTTACTTATGTTGACCTGGGTTTGACTTTTGGAATAAGGACTTCACCATCTGTCTCAACCTAAAGTATCCCCAGTTCACCGTTGCAATAAATAAATGATGAGAAACTCACCTTTTCTTCCAAACAGCTCTTTTGGTCTCTCCATACCCTTCGATATTAGAGCCTCCTTTTCTTCAGAAGAATCAGTCCCTCCGATTTCAGGTGTTAGCGCGGGCTCTAGAGTCAGGTTGGTAGGGATCAAACTCTGCGCCAACCTGCGAATCTGTGTGATCCCTTGAACTCTAAGTCACAGGTTCCTCCTTCGTTATGAAAAAGGTATCATGAGGATCAAACAAGGGGACTCCTGGGAGTTCTTAATGCAGAGCTGGCACATGCTATGTGCTAAATATGGTAATTTTGTCATTATTTTTATTGACCTCACTGGTCTAAAACCATCATCCTCAAAGCCTGGGATCCTGATCACGTACCAGGTTGAGCTCCACGTTAATGGAGCTTTTTCTGAGCTCCTTTGGCATCTTCTGAAGACCTCTGCCTCCTTCTTATCGTGCGTTATTACAGATAGGCCTCGTCCGTAGCCAGCACGCCTGGCTGCACTGGCCAACATCCCTTCTGACTGGCTGGTGTCCATAGGATGAGGCTAATTATATATTTTGAATATCTCCATGATTATATGTGTTACACCACTGCCTTCCCCGTTGGATGGAGAATCCCCAAGGGCAAGTATTGTATTTTATTGATAACCAGTGCCTAAGACCACATTTGACAGATGGGGGACTCTCTGTAAGTCTTTGATGGACCAGAATACGTTGTGGGATCTTGCAGTGCCATGGGGGAGGGGGACCTGAGGGGTTACAGGAAAGCTGGCCACCTCATGGCTGGAACCATCAAGTCAAGTGATACGGAGGATCTTTGTCTAGGGAAGAAGGTGGCGTGAGCCTCTGTCTCAAGTAAGATCCATACAGGTACCTCCAACCATGTCGTACTCAATTTCCCATCAGCTGTGAGCTACGATTAGGGCGCTTGCTCTCAGATTATGGAGGTTAGCTTTGGGAGGCAGACAGGTCGCCAGCGGCTGCTTACTGACGGACAAGCTGTGACATGCTCCCTTCTTGCATCTATCCCCCCATCCCCCCTGCCCAACCATCTCCAACACATGATTAATTTACGGGTGTCAGAGAGCACGTGGGCTCTTTGTCTTCCACAAACCCAGTTTAGCTGGGGGATAGTAGAAATTCCAAGATGGTTTTCAAAACATTATTGAGGAAAGGATACAAAATCCCAACTCGTTCAACTTGTTGACAATCCCTGCATATGGTCTTTTAACATTAAGAAGGCTTCCATTTATAATAAAATAAGCTTTTAATTCCAGGGTCTTGTGGTGAGGCTGAAGATAGGCAGTTTCTAGGCCAGAAACTTCTCAGAGCAACAGTTTTCATTTGGGGACTGTGCATGTAGGGCCTAAACCAAAACCCAGTAGGAATATGAGAAGAGTGACTGCAAGCAACACCAAAGGTAATTCATGTCAGAAACAAAGGGATAGAGGCTGCTGCGTTCTAAAAATCAATAATAGTGTGAGTGCCAGGGTGACCTTCCGAGACACTCTGAACCTCAGGACCCATTTTATTTTATTTTATTTTATTTTTTAATATTTTCTATTTTTCTTTTAATTTTTATTTATTTATGATAGTCACAGAGAGAGAAAGAGAGAGAGGCAGAGACATAGGCAGAGGGAGAAGCAGGCTCCATGCACCTGGAGCCCGATGTGGGATTCGATCCCAGGTCTCCAGGATCGCGCCCTGGGCCAAAGGCAGGCGCCAAACCGCTGCGCCACCCAGGGATCCCAGGACCCATTTTAAAAACCATTATCACAATGATAAGGAGCCCATTTAAGTTGACATGAATAGGGTGAAAGCTGGCCAGGGGCAAGTTCTACCTCAGAACGAGTTCAGATTCTTGCAAATCAAGACAAAAGTGTGTGTGTGTGTGTGTGTGTGTGTGTGTGTGTGTGTAAAAGAAATAGAGAAATTGAGAGAGATTAATAAAGAGAAAAATGAAAAATATTTCCTGCAGGCATTTTTTTTTTCTTTCTGGAGGAGGCTGAATGAATAGAAAGAACATTGGACCAGGAATTAAGAGACTTGGGTTTGGGGGTGGAGCTAGGGCTCCCTGAGCCCATTGCTCACAGATCCGAACCTTGGCTTCATGACCCCTTCTGGGTTACTGTGAGGTGATAATGGGGCTGTAACTGCCTTGGAAGTAGAGTTGATTAATACCATAAGCTATCACTGCTATTATTACGGAAGTGAAATACTACAATTAATAACTAACAAGGTTTGATATCGAGGACCTAACACCCCATCTTAGCTACGTCTGTCATGACAGAAGCACGTGCCAAGTCTTGTGGTTGCTGGATCATAAAAAAAAAAAAGTATAATCATGTTGCTAAGATTATATACAAGCAATTATCTCTTGAAGGGAGATTGATAAGAGAATTCACTCAGGATGCCAAGAACAGCCTGAGAATGTTTTAGAGAACAAACACCATAACCTGCCCTGTGATAAAAATTTAATAATAAAAGTCATATTTCCTACTTCCTTCCCGCCCACCTGCTTTCCTTCCTGCCTCTCTGCCTGCCTGCCATCTCACTTCACACCCTTCCCAGAATAATTGAGCACCATCTCCATAAGAGATTGCTGTGGGCTCTGGGAGGCCAACCAGAAAAGTAGGGCGTGATCCCTGCCCTCAAGGATCACCCCGTCCACGCTGGGAAGCATGAGCATAGAGCAACTGCTCTTCACGAGTCACCTGTTCCGGGCAGTGGATTGGTAAGAGTGACTCCGAGCCAGACACATACATGATCTTACCTCCTTTGACTGTATGACTCTCTCCACCATAAATGCCATCCCTTTTCCTCATTACATGATGAGCTGTCTACAGGCCAGGTTAAGCCATTGCTTTCCTGAAATGCCTTCGTGGCTAACCCAGGCAGAGTGAGCAGCCTCTTTTTCCTTATTTCCACAGTACTTAGCATAACACAGATCTGGGTTCAGATCTGGACTCGTCCCTTACCAGCCACTTTCCGATGCTGTCGGCCAGTTACTTGATGTCTCCGATCACCCGTTACGTTGTCTGTAATAGGAGGCTAACAATGCTCCCTTCCAAGTGGTGGTGTGGTGAAGATTAAATGAGACCATGTAGTTGCCCGGGGCAGTTGGTGATCCTAAAAACATGGGTTCAATGAATGAATAATAACATTTATGATTCTCTATTAAAAGTATTTGTAAAGCTTGACTCCTGCCCTGGAATCAGTGCTCCTTGAGGGCAAGCACCGTGGTTCCCACTTACAACTTTGAGGCTTTGCTCCTAGAAAGTGCTCCATAAATATTTGATTCATAAACAAATGAAAGAATAGATGAAAAGTGGTAGGAGTGGGCAAGTAAAAGAGATGACAGAGCTAATTTACTAATATGTTTGTGATTAAACTCTAACTTTGTGAGCTCATTAACAAAGTGAGAGTGTAGTGGAGCGAGTAACTGATTTTGTTAGAAAGTTTTTTTATATATATATATATTTAGAGAGAGAGAGAGAGAGCGTGCATGCAGTGGGGAGGAGCAGAGGGAGAGGGAGAGAGAAACCCAAGCAGACTCTGCTGAATGAGGAGCTGGTGCAGGGCTCAATCTCACGACCCGAGCCAAAACCAAGAGTTGGACGCCTGACCAACTGCACCACACAGGTGCCCCTAACTTTGTTAGAAGATTTAAAGGAGAAAAAAAAAAGAAGATTTAAAGGAGAGTCTACAGCCTAGCAATGCTGCTGGTGTAAAGCTGACTGTCTGGAGCGGATTGACTCCTAGTAGGATACCTCATGGGCCTTAGTTGCTGCCAGAGTATTTGGGTGAAGATAGTCATTAAAAAACATGGCACATTGTCATGTCACCAGGTTGTTTTCTTTCCTAATAGCAGAATATTTTAATGTTTTGGGGGGCTAGAGTATTCCTGCTATAATGAATTTATAATAGATTAAGATGAGTTATGCAAATGTGATCATCATAATTACAGTGACTTTGAGGAGTTTATGATCTCCTCTGTTAATTATTCTTCAGTGGCTTAGCGGTACAAGAGTTCAAAATATCAGAAATCACTCTAGTTTTATGTATTACCACCCCCTCTTTTTACTTCCGAGGAATAAATGTTTATTAAATGGATATACATCAAGGTGAAAATGCCCTCATCTTAAAAACTAGCATCATAATTTCTCATAGGGAGGAACAAACTTTGATTAGGAAAATATCTTCATAAATTACTTGGGGGCAAAGTGGGATACTGTGAACACGGGATGGCGGGAACTAACAAAAGAAAAGAGCCAGCAGAATTGGCTAGGAGTTTGGGGGTGGGAGGGAAAAGACGGGATAGCTGAGCGCGGGCAGAGGCCAGGGCCCATGTTGGAAGCAGAATTATTTCAGACTAAATCTCGGGTTGTTTCCGCTACTGGACCATAAGCCCTATATCTGGAAACCTTCAAAAAAGTTTTTGGTTGGAAGTTATGGGCAGACTGAGGCCACTTCTGGGCCGACAGAGCCCCAAACAGGAAAGTCATGAGCAGGAGGTGAGAGCCAGAGGGAAACCAGAGAAGCGCTTCTCGCGCCCCATACCCCTTCCCACCCCCAGGAGTTTGAGCTTTCCGCAATTCTCTGGAATGATTGATTTTATCTAGATCTTTAAAGAAGGGCGAGTAAAGAAGAGGCTAAGGTGTGAGTTCAAATCTCTGTTACTATCCCACATTCCCTGGGGCAAGTTACTCAGCTTTCATAAGTCTCATCTGTAAAACAAGGTAAATCCTACTTTTCAGGGAGGATTAAATTAGATAAAGCTAGTAAAGAGCTTAGAACCGTGCCTGGCACATACCAAGCATTTCACAGATGCTGGGAAGTCATGTAACTACTGTATATGTGAAAACAATCTATTTCCATTGTGTTTCTGGTCAAATTATGCTTTTGCTTAGGACGTTCCGGTAGTGAATCGTGCCAGGCCCTACGGCTTCCAAAGCAACGATAAGGGCAAATCTTAGATCTTAGGAGAGGCTTCTTACTGACTTTTCAGGGTGACGACGAACATACCTTACGGGCAGAAAATATCTTCCTTCCTTAGGTTGGTAGCTTCGCCTATGGCTTACCAACCCGCAGTTAGTTCCAGCTTTTTGACGGTGACGATATGGTTTTGGAAATGTGTCTGGATCATCATATTAATGGTCCCTTGTATTTATGTGACCTTCTGGTGTTTACAAAGGGCTCTGCACAGCAGCCTTGTGAATAAAGGTGCCCTTATACTCATTTTGCAAATGAGAAACTGTGGTTTGGAAAGGCTGATTATCCACAGGACTAGATCCACGGTGGCTGTAAATTAGAACCCAGGCTTTTTGACTCCTTTTTCATTGAATTTTGGGAATACGAAGGGATATTCCTTATCATCTAAAGTAACTCTAATATCTGCAAGCCCCTGCCCAGAGAGAGAAAATCAGAAGAAGATAGGTCTGAGCTGCTTTGCATATCAAAGGAGTTAGTTCTCCTTCTTTAGGATCAGAAGTGTATCTGCCCAAATCAAATGACGATGTCTAGTGCTAATCTTACATATTTCCTGTTGAAAACAAAAATCATTTTAGAATTTGTCATTTGCTTTAGACAGTCAACTAAAATTTGATGAAAAGAAGACGATAGCCTGTATCTTTGGAGGAACTCTGACAGGGTCCCCTAACGGACCTAAAGTCTCTCTTCCCCTGAATGTTCCATCTCCCCTCTTCTCATAGCTCGGGTATTGCCCTGACCCTGGTGCCAGAGTGCGTGCTCTTTCTCATTAAAAGTGGGATGCCGGGGGCTGCTTCAGTTACTTTAAGTGTTTGGTTTTATCTTGCTTGTGATCATGAGGTAACAAAGCTATGACTCCATCTAGCCTGAGAAGACAATGTTTGGGGAGAAGGGCAGACAAGGGAGAAAAGAAGCCACAGTGAGGGAGCCTGATGGGAGGAGAAGCCAGGAACTTACTTTGTAAAATTTTACTGCGTTAAGGAAGTTAGGCCTGAAGCGTAAACACTGAAGTGGAGCTAGAAGCCCAGGACTAGGATAAGTATCCCTGGAATTGTGGTCTAACATTGGGAATAGAGAGTGACGGTGCTATACCAGGGACAACAGCTGGTGGGTAATTGTAACACTTTCACCCTGTTGATGGGAACAGGTTAGGACAACTTTGAACAGGTGTACACACTGGGGAATCTTAAAGTCCCAAAGATCGTGGTGCATGTTTGTTTCTGTGTCTGGGGGCTGGTTCACACGGAAAGGGGGAGTGGAGGTGGGAAAGGGTCAGAGAGGTCTAGCCTGGGGGAGGTTCAGGAAACAGGTCCCAGAGAGCAGTTCACTTCTATAAAGGACAGGTTACTTAAAAAATACACCTGTAGGGCAGCCTAGGTGGCTCAGCAGCTTAGCACTGCCTTCGGCCCAGGGCGTGACCCTGGGGTCCCGGGATCGAGTCCCACATCGGGCTCCCTGCATGGAGCCTGCGTGTCCCTCTGCCTGTGTCTCTGCCTCTCTCTCTTTCTGTCTCTCATGAATATATAAATAAAATATTAAAAAAATACACCTGTAATTTCACTTTGTGTTCTTAATTTAACACCTTCTCAGGGTTTCTCTCTTTAAGGCTGTGTTAATGTTAATATGTAGAGAATGAGAAACAGGACACTAATGGGTAGGGTTTCGTGTCGTTGCTCTTTGTTCTGTAGCTATAAAAGGGTTATCTTCTAACTGGCGCTGCAAACCGATCCGCATAACCCTGCTTTATTATCCCCAGCGAGGGAGGGAGAGGAAGGAGAATGACCCCAGAACAGAGCGTTGTTTTGGCACCTCCTGGTTTCAGCAGTACAGAAATGGTTTAACACATTAGGATTCTCAGAGTCCATTGAATCTATTCCCATCGCTCTGATATGTAATTAGTGACTGCGAAGTCTTTTGAACAAAGAAAGATGGAAGGACCCGGCAATGTTAATTAACAAAATCTAGATTTGAAAGTTGCTCTTCTGAAGCTTTGAAGTCAAATGCCAAATGATGCTGGAGCTCTTCAAAAGCAAATACGGTAAAGAAACACATAAAGTTGATCTTCATCATCTTCACTAAGTGATATTTGTTGGGTGCCTAGACATCTTGCTTGGCGTTGAAAAAGGCTTTTCCTTGAATATGGAATTTTACGATAGTTGATGAAATACTTATGAGTTTAGCGACATGGTATAAAAGGGAATAAATGAACCATTTGAGCATAATATGAACTATTTGAAGAATTTTGAAATTTATCGAGGAGCTCTCATTAGCAGGATCCTGAATATGTCTTCTCAGAACAAAGAGGATATGCTTCTGAAGTGTCCATTTATTCCTTTAAGAAAAACAGTAGATAAACTATGGGAGAACTTTTGCTTAGTATTTGAATGTCAGCAACTACCCTTCTCTCTGCTATGATTCACTTAAATTTAACTCACCTTTGTTATATGTATCATGTACCAAAGTCTAGTGCTTGACTTTCATTAGGAAGATAAAAATTAATAAAATAAAGTCATCTGCTCAAATGCTCAAAGAGAAGACCTGGTGGTTAAGACACGCAGGTCTTGAGGATCCTGGCTCCTGGCTCAAAAAAAAAAAAAGTGTGATTTTCTTGGGCCTAAACATGCAATTACAAAGGCTTGCTTGACAGGTCTCACGGGTGCTCCCCATGTTGGACTCGGTGCATAAAGTGTCGAAATTTCTGAAGGGAAGCACAGTCAAGGGCTCAGGTTCCCTGGCTGGTCATGCTCTTTGCATGTATTTTTTCCTCGCTCAGGCACTTTCATCCCTAGGTCTCTTTAATTGGGGACTAAGATGTTCTTCAAATGCTTCTATCAAGGCCTCCTTACGGGAGCAGGTGGGAGGAGGGGACACTTAGCAGACACTTTCCCCTACTCTGCCTCAGTATCCAGCATTTTCATAAACCTAGCTCTCCCCACTTTCCCTCAGCTGCTCCTGACTGGTACTAACCCAGGGTCTATCGCTTCGTAGCTCTGTGAGATCGGGCAAGTTACTGAATTTCTTTTCCAACTTTCACTTTTCCTGCCGTAAAATAAATGCGATGCTGTAATAGTATGGATTCCAGAGGACTATTGGGAAGATTACATGAGAGAATGCACGTGGCCTGCATACGGTGACGTTTTTAATAAATATTATTATAATATATACTATTAGGTAAGTATAATAATATTGATAAAAATCTCACAGCCGTCTGGGGAGATGGAGCCATGAACCTTCCGGACGTACTCTGTATCAGGCTCTGGCTTTAGAGAGGTAACGTGCACGTGTCCTCTCGGCTCTAGAGAGGCTTGGAGTCTAGAGGGAAGACAGACGTGCAGCCACACACAGCTGAAAAGGAGGCATGTAAAAGATGAGACAAGAGCTTTTGGGGGTAAAGACTTCATTAATGAGGATGTTTTTGGCCAAAAGAAATCAAAACCCAATTCAAGTTGTCTTAAATAATCTCAAAACTTATTATTGCACATTTTTGGTGTTAAGAAGGTCTGCTGCCCAGTGCTGGCATCAAGGACCAAGATTCCTTCCATCTCTCAGATCTAACAGTGTTGCCTTTGTCCTAAGACTGTTAGGAAGGAGGCACATTCAAAAATGATCATGTATAGAAGAAAATACTTCATTCTTTATCTCTTTTTATGAGTGAAGAAACTTTTCCTGGAAGTCTACTAGCCAACCTGTCTCATCTCATTGTTCAGACATATGTTAAGTGCCAATCCTGCACAAATTGCTGCCAAGAAGAATGAGATTACCCATATGATCTGGAGCAGGGATGACATGGATGGATGGGGAAGGGTGGAGACCTTGGAATCAAATGAAGGCCACGTGAGAAGTGAGGACAGGATGCATGTTTGATGAGATCCAACCACGTTCACTGAAGGCACCCAGATGTGCATGAGAGAGTCAAGAAAAATTACCAATGAGTTAGTTCCTTGAATTGAGATATGAAAGATATAAACTTTGACGGGTAGATAATTAGGAGGGGATTGTTTGGGTAGTAAACAGTGTACTAAAAAGAGGGAAGAACAAGTGCAAAGGCAAAAGAACATGAAGTCATGCAGGACTTTTACTCCCCACAGAGTAACAGGAACTAGATTTACTTTCCCACCTAGAACAACCAGTAAAACCAGAGAAAATATATAAAACAGTTTTCAAGACATTGAACATCAGGCAACAAAGAATAATGATCCCTGAGAAATGGGAAACTAACAAGGTCACTGATACAATTGCTCCAGTTTACTGTTTTGAGAGTGTTTACAAGTCATGACACAGGGAGGATGTGGGATTATAGGGAAAAATATTTTCATGTTCCTGCACAGTTAGGGATTTCTGAACAGATTTTGTTGAAACTTGGAATCTGACCCCAGAGCAAGTCTTAGAGGTTAATTTGTAACTGTATAGAGAGTAAGAACTCCTGAGAGATTTATCTAATGCCAGAGATCCATATTTATGTTTCAAGAGTGGATTAAACTTGGAATTTGGAAACATCTCTGAGTTGTAAATCTGGAGACACTGGATTATTTATTCCCAGGAGAGATTTATTTACATTCTAAAAGGTTAAAGCAAGACATTTCCTGAGAGACTCTCAGATGTGGAAGGGGAGGCAGAGGTTCTTTCTCCTGCATAAAGCATAGGGAACTAACTTTTCTGTGTCCCTCAGCTATCTGGTGAGCTTGCCACTCATACAAGACAGTTTCATATCTGGTTCTCATCCTGTTTCTCTGGAGACATGGGGGAGTGACACTGCAATGTTACTCTGACTATTGATCCTGTTGTGAGCATAAAGAAATATGTTTTCTAACCCCAAAACCTCAGCGTACCTTAAAGACAACATTAATAAAGATGAATATTTAAAACATAACAGAGAAGGAACCCTAGCAGAGTTTGGCAGCTTTCCTAAGTTGAAGAGATGGAGTTGAGAGTCTGGGGAGAACAAGGCAGCTACAGTTTGCAAAATAAAGTAACAGAAAGAAAATAGCTGCACAGTGGAAGAACCCTGGAGATTCACAGAAGCTTCTTTTTGAATAAGCAACAGATTACTGACCAGTGCACATGTGTGAGAAAACTACTCAAGGAAGTTGCAGCGGGAAGCAATCCAAAAGAATTAGAAAACGGTGCTTGGCACACAGTTCTAGGAATGTTGTATTCTCACAAGCCAGACTGGAAAAATTTATAGTTTGGGGGGACATTGTGTTGAATACTCGCAGTAGGGAATAACTTGCCCAAATGGGAGAATGACTTGGGCCCTGCATAGCAAGAGCAAGACCCAGTAAGATCAAACAGTTTCTGGTAACTAACTGTATCCTAGACAGAGTTCATGAATGAATATGAGTACAAAAATAGCCAGCACCCAGCAAGTTAAAATTCACAATGTCTGTCATTAAAACAAAGATTACAAGGCATATGAAGAAGCAGGAAAACATGACCTATAAGGAGGAAAACAATTAATCAAAACCAATCTGGAGCTGACATAGATGTTATAATTAGCAGACAAATACATATAGATAATTATAACCACATTACACATATGTTCAAAAAGTTAAGTAGAGAAATAGAAGATATAAGAAAGGCCCAAATTCAATTTCTAGAGATGGAAACCATAAGGCTTAAGATTAAAAAAAATGCACTGTATTTATTGATAGACTATACAGAAGAAAAAAAAGATAAGTAACCTTATTGAAGACTCAGCAATTGAAACTATCTAAAATTAAACCAGAGAGAAAAAAAATATTTTGTTTTAACTGAAAGGAGCATCAGTGAGCTGTGGGAGAAGAAGTAACTAAGATACACGGAATTGGAATCCCATATAAAAGAAGAGGTTGGGGGTGAGGAACAAAAAATATTTGAAGAAATAATTGCTGAAACATTTCCAAATTTAACAAAAACTATAAACTAAACCTAAGCACAAGGAATACACAGAAAACTACATGAAGGTACAAAACCAAATTGCTTGAATGATAAAATCTTAAAAGCAGACACAGAAAAAAGATATGTTATATGTTATGTTAAATATATATGTTACATGTTATATGTTAAATATAGAGGAACAAAGATAAGAGTGGCATCAGATTGCTAATCAGAAACAATGAAAGAATAGGTAGTATGTTTAAGGAATTACTGTCACCTGGTACTGATAACACTTAAGGCACAGGGTAGGGCATGAAGAGATGGACCAGGGTCTATGGAAGAAGGTATGTCGGCATAGGTTTGTTGGGATCAGATAATAAAAAGTGTTTGGTGCCCTATTGCAGCTGCTGGAACTTATCCTGGAGGTCACAGAGAGCCATTAAAGAATTTTGGGCAGGAAAATGCCATCATGTTTGCATGTGAGAAAGATCACTTTAATGAGATTGATTACATGAATGTGTTAATAAATGGATGAATGAATGAATGAATGAAAGAAAATGGTGAAAAGCTGAGAAACTAGAGGAAGGCAGGGCAACCAGAGGGAAGCTGCCGTATTCATTTCATGCACTCCTTGGTTCAACACGTGTGAGTCCGCCCACACACCAGGCGTTAAGGCAACTCCTTGAGATACTGCGTGGAGCAAAGTAGCTGTGTAAAAGGCATACGGCCCTGTAAGTGTGTTGTAGACATCTTTCCGTGTTAATATTCTTTATATTTTTATTCTTTATAACAGATGCGTAGTATTCCTTCATTCAGTTATCCATTCATCCAGCAAACATTTATTGAATGTATTTTGTGTGTTTGGCTTTGGCCTGGACACCGAAGATACAGCGATGAATAGAAAGACTCCCCGTATTCGTGAAGCTTATATCCTAGTTGAGGGTGAGGATAGACATATACTAAACACATAAATGCAGATACACCCAGGGGTAAACTAGAGGTCATCCCTTGCGCACAGCCAAGATCTACTTCTCGTCTTGGACTTCAGCCTCGAAGCCAGATTGCTGGCCGCCTGCTTTGGCGTCATGCCTGGCATCCCTGAACTTGGCGTGGCCAATAACCTCATGATCATATATGTTACCATCAAGCGTAGTTAGGAAAAGTAAGTAATTCAAGGAGGTTTGAAGTTCAGATTCATTGTTAACATAGAAGATCACTATCAAATATCAAAAAGCATTTTTTTTGTAGGAAAAATTTCACTGTGTTCATATGCTGAAACTTTATCAGTTGATCAAAGTATAAATGTGCAGTTATTATAAGAGTAAAATGGTGACGGTGGCCAAAGTTATTAATTTTATGTAAAAAATAAACATTAGGTATTTTCAAATGGTTTAGTAAGGAAATAAATTGATAATTCATGTAAATGATGAGAGTGTATCATCTACATAATTTTAGGAAGAATGTTATATATACATATTTGTGCTAACAAATGTCTATAAAAATTTAAATAGCAATAATAATACTATTATAGAACTCAGAGTGAGAGTAGTAGTAATAGTAATAATGGTGAGAATGATTAGGCTATATCATTATTCTAATCCCTGTAGATTGTATTCTAGTAATTATAACATTAAACAAAATAATTTTTAAGAACTGTACTCAAGGCCATGAGTGTTTTCTATAAATGGTTTATTTGGATTTATTCCATTTAGGCCATGACTGTTTTATAAAAATGGTTTATTTGGATTAAAAACAGGATGTTAACTTTGCCACCTCAAAATTTCAGAAAGGCTCTCTAATCATGTCTTACAACATCTGTGAAAAATAATCTTCAATTGAGACAATAAAGAATATAAAGAGAGCAACACGTTAGAGAAAAATGGGGGACCTAACACATTTTGTTTATATAACTAGTCTAGAGACATACTGTGTTAGAATTCTCTCAGAAAATGATTCCTTATAGTTATGATGCTAAGACGGTTTAAGACTTAATTGTTAAAATGATTGTTATAGTTTTTGCAGTTTTCAATAGTTAAATATGAAGAATTTTTGAGATGTGCACATACATCTTAGAAAAAAAGTTTCTTCTAGAAAACATCCTAATGGAAATCTCTTTTTCTGAATTATTGTATCTACTTTGAACACAAAGGCAATGACACCATTAAAGGCGCTACTTTGGTAAATCATCAATCAGACCCTTGGGCCTACAGAGACAACTGATGTCCTTCCAAGCTTGACAGTCTGGTGGATTCATGGTAAATTCATGAAACTGAACATGTTCAGTTCATGTTCTCTGGGATATGAACAAGGGGTAGTGGAAGGGGAAGTGGGAGGGGGGTTGGGGTGACTGGGTGATGGGCAATGGGGGGGCACTTGGTGGGATGAGCACTGAGTGTTATGCTATATGTTGGCAAATTGAACTCCAAGAAAAAAATTAGAAATTAAAAATAAAATAAAAAAATTCAACTTTGTTTCTTTGTACTGGCTTGCCAGAAGATGTTGGGTCTCTCACAGCCCAAAGCATAGTAAACGTGACTGGAGAAATACCTCTACATAGAAAATGAGAAAAGAACTGATCACGTGATTGACATTGACAGCAGTACAGACATGGTGAAGGCTACGTGTGATGCAGGAATCACAATCGCTATTTTGTTCATCCCCCTTAGTTGTGTGTTCAGAGAGTAGTTACGGCACCAACACGGTAGCAGGATCGCTGCACCACGAGCAGGGCACGCTGGGCCACTGTCAACCTTCTTCTTCAGCCAAAGATGAGCTTCATGACCTATGGGAAATTTCTGAACCACCCAGTCACGGAACCACACAAGGTACGCAAACAGGACAGAAGGGGAAGCATTACATCTGCAGACGAAAACATCAGCATGAGGGGGTCTACTCTCAGTCAGAGGGTCGGGGGAAGAGACAGTTCTTTGTCCTTAGAACCCCCGGCAGAGGGGCCCCCGAGTGGCTCAGGTGGGTAAGCCTGACTGTGGATCTCAGCTCAGGTCCTGATCTGTGGGCCGTGACCTCAGGGTCGGGAGGTAGAGCCCCTGCATCAGGCTCTGCGCTGGGTGTGGAGTCTGCTTAAAATCCTCTCTCTCCCTCTCCCTCTGCCTCCCCGGTCCCTCTCTCAAAAAAAAAAAAAAGAGGAGAAAGAAAGAACCCCCTGAAGAAATGACCAATATAAAGTATATTGAGGGCAGCCTGGGTGGCCCAGCGGTTTAGTGACTGCCTTCAACCCAGGGCCTGATCCTAGAGACTGGGGATCGAGTCCCACGTCGGGCTCCCTGCATGGAGCCTGCTTCTCCCTCGACCTGTGTCTCTGCCTCTTTCTCTCATGAATAAATAAATAAAATCTCTCATGAATAAATAAATAAAATCTTAAAATAAAATAAAGTATATTGAATGTGCAAATATTTTTATGTAAATTCCTTACATAATTCTAGCATTTGACCACAGATAAGGTGCTGATACAGCTGCTCGGGCAATAAAAACTGATATACAAATAGAAAGTCAGAGCTAATCTCATGCTTTTATCTTAAAAAAATATATATCTGGAAGAAAATTACATTATTCTGTTGCCGTATTTCTAGATCCAGGGTTTAAGAACAGATTTTAAAAACGCCTAGTTCCAGTGTGGGTAGCCTCGAGTGTTACACCACAGTTTCGGGTCGACACCGCAGTGCTTCACCAAGTCTCTAGCCGGATGCGCATCCTAATCCCCTTCTCCTGTTTCACCCCTCACCCCCCAGCCCTCTGGTGACTTTCAGTTTGTTCTCGGTAGGTAAGAGTCTCTTTTTTGGTTTGTCTCTTTTGTCATTGTTTGCTCTGTTTCTTAAATTCCACGTATGAGTGAAATCATATGTATTTGGCTTTCTCTGACTCGCCTATTTCATCTGGCATGACACCCTCCACATCCCTCCATGTTGGTGCAAATGACCGGATTCTATTCTTTTTTTGTGGCTGAGCAATATTACTATGTTAATATAGTGATATTATATATATATGAATATATCCATGTATCTATCAGTGGACACTTGGGCTGTGGTAAATAAACATGGGGTACACATATCTTTTCAAATTAGCATTGTTGCATTTTTGGGGGGTGAATACCCAGGAACTGAATTGCTGGATCATATGGTAATTCTATTTTTAAGTTTTTGAGGACCCTGCATGCTGTTTTCCACGGGGGCTGCACCAGTTCGCATTCCCACCAAGAGTGTGCGACGGTTCCTTTTCTTCCACATTCTTGTCAGCACTTGTTGTTTCTTGTGTTTTTTTTTTTTTATTTTAGCCATTCTGAAGCCCTGAGCTGGTATCTCATTACGGTTTTGTTTTGTGTTGCCTTGATGATGGGTGATGAGCTTCTTTTCATGTGTCTATCGGCCACCCGGATGTCTATTTTTGAAAATGTCTGTTCAGGGATGCCCGAGGGGCTCAGTGGTCGAGTGTCTGCCCTCAGCCCAGGGCGTGACCCCGGGTCCTGGGATCGAGTCCCACGTCGGGCTCCCTGCATGGAGCCTGCTTCTCCCTCTGCCTGAGTCTCTCCCTCTCTCTGTGCTTCTCATGGATAAATAAATAAAATCTTTAAAAGAAAAAAAGAAAAATGTTCACGTCATCTGCCTATTTTAAATTGGATTATTTGTGTTTTGGGTGTTGAGTTGCATAAGTACTTTATATATTTTGGATTCTAACCCTTTATTGCCTGCCTTTTGCAAATATCTCTCCCATTTCGGAGATTGCCTTTTAGTTTTGTGGATTGTTTCCTTTGCTGTGCAGAAGCTTTTTATTTTGATGAAGTCTCAATAGTTTATTTTTGCTTTTATTTCCCTGGCCTCAAGAAATGTAGAAAAAATTTGCTATGACCAATGTCAGAGAAATTACTTCTTGTGCTCTCTTCTAGGGTTTTTGTGGTTTCGATTCTTAAATTTAGGTCCTTAATCCATTTCGAATTTGTTTTTGTGTGTGGTGTCAGAAAATGGTCCAGTTTCATTCTTTTGCATGTACCTGTCCAGTTTTCCCAATACTGTTTATTGAAGATATTGTCTTTTTCCTGTTGCTTATTTCTGCTTCCTTTGTCAAAGATTAATTGACCGTATAAGTGTACATTTATTTCTGGGCTCTCTATTCTGTCCTATTGATCATGCATCTATTTTGTGCCAGTACCATTCTGCTCTGATTACTACAGCTTTGCAGCATGTCTTGAAATATGCAATTATGATGCCTCCAATTTTGTTCTTTTTAAAGATTGCTTTCACTATTTGGGGTCTTTTGAGACTCCATACAAATTTTAGGATTGTTTGTTCAAGCTCTGTGAAAAATGCTATTGGTATTTTGATAGGGATTGCATCAAATCTTCAGATTGCTTTGGGTGGTAACGACATGTTAACAGTATTTGTTTTCCCAACCCATGAACATGGAATATTTTTTCCATTTGTTTGTATCTTTAATTTCTCTCATCGATAGTTTATGGCTTTCTGAGTACAGACCTTTTACTCCTTTGGTTCAGTTTATTTCTAGGTATTTTATTCTATTTGGTGCAGATGTACGTAGAATTGTTTTCTTCTTCTTCTTCTTCTTCTTCTTCTTCTTCTTCTTCTTCTTCTTCTTCTTCTTCTTCGAGAGGGAGAGAGAGATGGGGTGGCAGGGGGCCAGAGAGAGAGGGAGAGAGAGAATCTTAAACAGGCTCCAAGCCCAGCGTGAAGCCTGATGCAGGGCTCGATCTCACAACCCTAAGGTCATTACTCAAGCCAAAATCAAGAGTCAAACACGTAACTGACTGACCCACCCAGGAACCCTTGGAATTGTTTTCTTAATTTATCTTTCTGCTAATCCATTATTACAGTATACAGAACTACAATGGAATTCTGTATATTGACTTTGTATCCTGTGACCTTACTGAATTCATCTATCAGTTATGGTAGTTTTTTTGGTGGAGTCTTTTAAGGTTTTCTATGTCTGCTATCATGTCATTTGCAAATAGAAAAAGTTTGACTTCTTTCTAATCAATTTGAATGCCTTTCATCCTTCTCATTTGATTGCAGTGGCTGGGCCTTCTAGTAAACTATGCCGAATAAGAGTGTTGAGAATGGACAGCCTCGTCTTATTACTGATCTTAGGGGGAAAGCTCTCAGTTTTTTGTTTTGTTTTGTTTTTACCATTGAGTATGCCAGCTGTGTTTTTTTCGTAGACGGCCTGCCTCTATTATGTTGAGGTATATTCCCTCTAATCCTACTGTGTTAAGGATTTTTTTCATGAACGGATGTTGTACTTTGTTAAATGCTTTATCTGTGTCTATTGACATGATCCTGTGGTTCTTCCCCTTCTCTTATTGATGTGATGTATCACATTGGCTGATTTGCAAATGTTGAACCACCCTTGCATCTCAGAAATAAATCCCACTTGATTGTGGTGAATGATTTTTAAAAATGTATTGTTGGATTCAATTTGCTCATATTTTGTTGAAGATTTTACACCCAGTCATCAGAGTTATTGGCCTGTTCACTTTTTTCGTAGTGTCCATATCTGGTTTTAGTATGAGGGTATTGCTGGCCTCGTAGAATGAATTTGGAAGTTTTCCTTCCTCTTCTATTTTTTTTTAAAATAATAGTTTGAAAAGAATAGGTATTAACTCTTCTTTAAATGTCTGATGGAATTCACCTGTGAGACCATCTGGTCCTGGACTTTTGTTTGTTGGGAGTTTTATAGTTACTGATTCAATTCCTTTGTTGGTAATTTATCTGTTTAAATTTTCTGAGGTTATGTTTCTAAGAATTTACCCATTTCTTCCAGGTTATCTAATTTGTTGGCATATAATTTTTCATTATATACCCTTACGAGTCTATTTTTGGGTTTGGTTTCTCTTACATTTCTGATTTTACTTATTTGCTTCCCTTCTTTCTTTTTTTGGATGAGTCTAGCTATAAATTTAGCCGATCTTTTCAGATGACCAGCTCCCTAATTTCATTGATCTGTTGTCTTGTTTTTATTAGTTTCTATTTTGTTTATTTCTGCTCTAATCTTCATTATTTCTTTCCTTCTACTGGTTTTTGGCTTTGTTATTTTTCTAGCTCCTTTAGGTATAAGATTCAGTAGTTTGAGTTTTTTTTTTTTAGGTAGGCCTGTATTACTATAAGCTTCCCTCTTAGAACCCTTTTTGCTGCATCTGAAAGATTTTGGACCATTGTGTTTTCATTTTCATTTGTCTCTGTGTATTTCGTGATTTCCTAGTTGATCCATTCATTTTTTAGTAGCATGTGATTTCACCTCCAGGTATTTGTGTTCTTCCCAGATTTTTTCTTGTGGTTGATTTCTAATTTCCTAATATTATGGTCAAAAAAGATGCATGGTATGACTTCGATCATTTTGAATTTGTTGAGACTTGTTTTGGGCCTAATAAGTGATCTATTATGGAGAATGTTCCCTATGCACTTGAGAAGAATGTGTATTCTGTGGTTTTAGCTTGGAATGTTCTGAATTTATCTGTTAGATTCATCTGCTCCAATGTGTCATTCAAATACACTATTTCTGTATTGATTTTGAATCATCAGTAGATGATCTAGCCATTGATGTAAGCAGGGCGTTGAAGGTCCCTGTTATTATTGCATTTACTATCAGCTACTTCCTTTTTGTTTGTTATTAGCTGCTTTATGTATTTGAGTACTCCCATGTTGGGTGGATAAATGTTTACAATTGTTATATCTTCTTGTTGGATTGTTCCCTTTATGATTATATAGTATCCTTCTTTGCATCTTGTTACAGGCTTTGTTTTAAAATACATTTTGTCAGATACAAATATTGTTACTCTGGCTTTTTTCCCCATTTTTTCCACTGCCATTAACAAGATAAATGCTTTACCATCCCTTCATTTTAAATCTGTAGGTGTCTTTAGGTCAGAAATGAGTCTCCTGTAGGCAGCATATAGATGGGTCTTGCTTTTTTATCCATTCTGTTACCCTATGTCTTTTGATTGGAGAGTTTAGTCCATTTACCTCCAAACTAATTTTTTTTAAAGATTTTATTCACTTGACAGAGAGAGAGAAAGAGAGAGAGAGCACAAGCAGAGAGAGTAGCAGGCAGAGAGAGAGGGAGAAGCAGACTTCTGGGAACAGGACTCTGGGAACATGACCTGAACCAAAGGTAGATGCTAAACCAACTGAACCACCCATGTGCCCCTCAAAGTAATTATTGATAAATATCTACTTATTGCCATTTTGTTATTTGTTTTATGGTTGTTTTTGTAGGTCTTCTCTGTTGCTTTCTCCTCTTGCTCTCTTCTTTCATGGTTTGCTGGCTTTCTGTAGTGATATACCTTGATTCTTTTCTCTTTATTTTTGCTTATTTGTTACTCATTTTTGATTTGTGGTTACCATTAGGTTTGTATATAACATCTTATGTATATGGTTGTCTATATTAAATTGATGGTCACTTACATTTATTTGAACTCACTGCTTATTCCTCTACCCCCTCCCACACACACATTTTAGGTATACAGTATCATACTTTATGTCCTTTTATTTTGTGAGTCTTTTGACTAATTTTTATAAATATACTTAATTTTATTGCTTTTGTGCTTCCTACTTTTCTTACTCTGGCTTATCGTCTTTCTTTTCCACTGAAAGAGTCTCCTTTAACATTTCTTGTAGGACTGGTTTAGTGGTCATGAATTCCTTTTACTTTCGTTTACCTGGGAAATCTTTATCTCTCCTTCTACTCTAAATAGTAGCCTTGCTGGATAGAGTATTCTTGGCTGCAGGTTTTTTCTTTCACCACTTTGAATATATCATGCCACTCATGCCACTCTCTTCTGGGCTGTAAAATTTCTGCCGAAAAATCAGCTGATAGCTTTATGGGGTCTCCCTTGTATGTAACTATTTTCCTTTGCTGCTTTTAAAATTCTCTATCACTCCTTTTTACCATTTTAGTTACCCTGTGTCCTGGTATGGACCTCCTTGGGTTGATTTTGTGGGGACACTCTGTGCTTCTTGGGTATGGATTTCTATTTCCTTCCTCAGGTTTGGGACATTTTCAGTTATTATTTCTTCAAATAAATTTTCTTTTCCTGCTTCTCTCTCTTCTCCTTCTGGGATTCCTGTAATGTGAATATTATACTTGATGGTGTCCTTGAATTCTATAAGTCTATTTTAATCTTTTTTTTTTTCTCTGTCTTGTTCAGCCTGATTGCTTTCCATTATTCTGTCCTTCAGGTCACTGGTTCTTGTTTCCTCTAGTCTACTATTTATTCCATCTATGTATTTTTAATTTCAGTTACTGAGTTCTTCGTCTCTGATTAGTTCTTTGTTGTTGTTTGTATGTTTTCTATCTCTCTGTTAAGGATCCCACTGAGGTCCTCCACTCTTCTCAAGTCCAGTGAATATCTTTATGACCATTGCTTGAAATTCTCTATCAGGCATATTACTTATTTCTGTTTCATTTTGCTCTCTTGCTGTTATTTTGTCCTATTCTTTCATTTGGTATCTATTTCTGTCTCTTCGTTTTGTCTAACTTTTTGTGTCTGTTTCTATGAGTTTAAAAATAAGCTCCATAAGAACAGAGTTTTTAAGTGATTATGTGAAACAGGAAATGTATGCATCAGATATCAGTAAAGGCAACAATTTTATAAGAGCTTCTGAAATTGTTTAGAAAGCATCTTTCTCGGGCATTTTCCAGCATTTGTAGGATTGGTTCAGTGACCATCTTCAGCCAAACCTCTAAGGCCAGGAGTTGAGGAGATAAATCTTTATGTGAGCTACTGTTAGAAAAGAAGGAAGATATTGATGGTGACATCACTATCAGTGGTGCCCTAAATGGAAGAGCTAGCCCTCAAATACAACCCTCAATTAAAAGTGAAATCCCTTTGGTATTGCAAATTTGCATTACAGTTACCTGTAGGAACCAAGAAATGATAATTTTTTTTTACTATAATATTAAACTTTAAAAATTTGACTACAAGGCATTCCTGGGTGGCTCAGTTGGTTAAGCATCTGCCTTCAGCTTAGGTCATGACCTCAGGGTCCTAGGATTGAGTTCTGCACTGGGCTCCCTGTTTGGTGGGGAGTCTGTTTCTCCCTCTCCCTCTGTGTGCTCTGTCTCTTTGTCTCTCTCTCAAAAAGATAAATAAAATCTTAAAACAAATAAAAAATAAAAATTTGACTATTTTTTAATAATAGAAAAGATAATTTTTGAGATTGTTTCATATTGACTGTTTAGCTAAGAAGTTCATTTTATGTTGATTTTTGCCGAATATCAATTTTAATAGATAAAAATGATGGTGTTTTGGACTGAGATAATGGCATTGAAAAAATGAGAAATGATTATATTCTGAATACATTTCAGGCTAAAACTGATAATATTTGTTGGTAATGGGGTATGGAATGTGACAGAAAGAGGGAGTACTAGATGACTTAAAGTTTTCTGGCTTGTGCAACTGGTTGCATAGAATTCCCATACCCTGAGAAATGGAAGATTGCAAAAGCATATTTTGGATTGGGAATGAGAAATGCTGGATCCAACAGTTGGTTCTGAGCATTTTAAGCTTGAGAAATTTAACTGCCTTCTCGGCATTTCTGCTTGTCTGTCTTGATGTCTCCAGTCAACACGTCCCAAATGGAATTACTCATCTTCTTCTTAAACTTGCCTTACCTGATGTCTTCCCCATATTAGCTGATGGCAACTTCATCTTTTCAGTAGCTCTGACTGAACTTAGAGTCAGCGTCAAACTGCATCTGACTCAGTCAGAGTCAGAGTCAAAACTTAGAGTCAGCCCTGAATTTTCCTCCACCTCCTCTCTTCTATCTCTCTCCCTTTCTCTCTTCTCCCTCTCTTCCTTCCTCCCTTCCTCTGTCCCCCACCTCCCTTCCTTCCTTTCTTCCTTCATTCTTTCCTTCCTTCCTTCCTTCCTGATACATGCCTACTTTGTCAAGAAATCGTGTAGCCTCTACATTTAGAATTAATTCCATAATTTGATAAATTTTCACCACGTCAGTTGCCAAAACCCTACCTCCTAGCCACCAACATCCCTCCAGAAGGTTACAGGGGACTCCTAACTGGTTTCCTTGCTTTACCTTCTTCCTCTACAGCCTATTTTTAACACAGCTGGTAGATCTATATTATTAAAAACATAAATCAACCAGATATACCATTCATGTGCTTAAAATCTTCTAAGGTCTTCCTAATGTTCCTCAGAGTGAAGTAGGAACCCTGTGTCTACAAGGCCCTACATGATCTGACTGTTCTGCTCTATACCCCCTGTCCCTACTTCTCTGGCTTCATTTCCTACTTCTCTCCCATAACTCTAATGTGCTGGGCACATTCCCACCATGCAGCTGTACCCCTATGTGTTTCCTCTGCTGGAAAAATTCTTCCCCTATGACCAGGCTCACTCTTCCACTTCTCTTGAGTCTTTGTTCAGATGCTACCTTCCCAAGGAAGTCTATCTTGACTGTCCTGTGCATAAAGCAAACTTGTACACTTACCCCTGCCTACCACACAGCCCATCCTCCTTGCTCTGTTCTAGTTTTACTATTGTTGTAGCATTTTTCTTCTTTTTAACATATTTTGTAATTTATTTTACATATTTTAAATTTATTTAGTGTCTCCTTCCACCAAACTATAGTATAATTCCCAAGAGCAAGGATTTTTATATTATTTCTTCAGTGATGTGTTCCAAGTACTTGGAACAGTAACTGGCACATAGTAGGTGTTCTATGAATCTTACTGGATATTGAACACTGAGCCTAGGGGATCCCTGGGTGGCTCAGCAGTTTAGCGCCTGCCTTTGGCCCAAGGCATGGTCCTGGAGTCCCGGGATAGAGTCCGACGTCGGGCTTGGAGCCTGCTTCTCCCTCCTCCTGTGTCTCTGCCTCTCTCTCTCTGTGAGTCTATCATAAAATAAATAAATAAATCTTTAAAAATAAAATAAAATAGAATAGAATAAAATAAAATAAAATAAAATAAAATAAAATAAAATAAAATAAAATAAAATAAAATAAAATAAAATAAAATAAAATAAAATAAAACACTGAGCCTGCCTCTCTCCCTAAACTCTAATGTCTTCAATCAGGATGGCACCAAGACATGTGAGCAGTCCAGGCTGACTATTAGTTTGGTTCCACTTTAAATGGCTATTTAAAAACAATTTTATTCTGTGTTTAGATAGGAAGTTGAATTCTGTATGTGGGAAGGACAAAAAAACAAGAGTAGGGCTCAAACTTTCCTTTCTTATCCCAGGCAATTCAGCTCTGGCCCTGAATGTATCCAAAACAATCAAAAAACAAAGCTCTGGAGTTACATCCACCTTCCTTAGCACATATCTTTCACGCAAGCATACCCTTTAGGGGTCTCACTGAGCCCACTCCAAACAGGAGGATTTGTGTTCATTGATACCCAGTACCCCTTCTAAGAGACCAGCTGGCAAGTAGAGATTTTTCCATTTTGGAATATTCTCAGGGGAGTTTTAATGCGCCTTGGAAATCGGTCACAGCCATTTCTGAACTTAGTCACAGACCCAGGCTTTCGGGGTAGCCTTTCCGTGTAATCACTTAAAAAGCCCCAATTTGCTTTTCCCCAACATCTTGCCTTGACATCTCCTGCTTCGTTTCTCTGTAGGTCTCAGCAGAAAATAATAACAGTTGTGAAAGCTGTCACTGTGCTTGAGAAGGAAGACACTCCCTCCACCCCATGTTTTCCTCTATGGCAAAATGTTCCTGTCAGCTTAACTCATCTTTTTGGAAATATATATTCTATTTCTCCTCTCCCGAAGGTGCTCAAGCTGGGAACTCCTTTCAAACTATTTTACTTTTTATTAAATCTACTTCTACTTTACTTGCTGCTCCCAGAAAGGCATGAGATGGAATCTAATGTTAACTAGATTGATTTCTCATATTAATTCTTTTCCCTTGTAAAAATGGGGCATTGTGAATAAAATTAGCATTTGAACACTGAAACTGGTTTCATGATAGGCAGGTGACACATTTTCTCCATTTGTAAAAGGAGGGTGAAATCTTATTCCCTACGGTTCAGAATTATTTTGACACTCACAGGAGATGAAACAGCAAATGGATTTAATGATAATCTTTTCCATTTTGTGGTGGAGATTGTCTACTGACCTGGAAGGAAACTCAGTGCAGGGAATGGAAATATTTATTCTAAAAAGGACTTGGAAAGGGAAAGAGGTGTGGTTTTAACTCCTTTGTTCCTCGGGAGACTAACTGCCCGCATCTTTCCTTTTCATTCAAGGTGAAACAGGAGTGGGGGTGAGATAAGGGATATATGCGAGATAAGAATGAGAGGGGGTCACTGGGATACCATGGGAAGAGGATAGCCCTGGGGCCCCCACGGAGACCCTGCCCTATCACCCCCTGCCACTTGCCCCCTCCCCACTCCTGCCCCTGCCAGTGTCAGAAAGTGGGAGTTGGTTGGGGAGACCAAGAAGGGAAACTCACAGGTTCTTTAGGAGTCTGAAAATCACTGTTATCAGTAGGAGAAAAGAGATTCCTTACCCCTCCTTCTTTCCTCACACCCCTCATAGATCTCCAACCTCCCTTATTTCTTCTCATCAACCTTATATGGCTCTTGCTAGCCCTTCTCTCCTCCCATATCTTGAGTCACACACAATAAATTGAAAGTAGCAAAAGCTTGGGGCTGGTTTAAATGTTTCCAGGTACTCGTCTCTCAGGAGGTGTCCTCCAGGGAAAATTCCAGTAAACTCCTATTACTATCACTATTTTCTATGAATAATTACCCCACCTCCAATCATTACATTCTTTTTAGAATCCACATTTCACTGGCTCAGGCTTCCAACTGTTAATGCAGGTTGTCAACCCCTGTCAATTATAAAAGGAGCATAATATGCCCTTTTGAACAAATTCTAATCAAGCTGCAGCCCATTGTCTGCCATTTCTTTTTTTCTTTCTCTCTCTCTCTCTTTTTTTTTTTTTTTTTTTTTTTTGGCACTGTGGAGTTTAGGAATCCTATCCTTAAGGGTTCACTTAGAGGACAGAGTCTAGAATACCCTGTCTGGATGGGAACCATAGTTCTCCCGTGAAGAGAATGTGAGTGGAAGCCAGGGCATGAGTCAGGGGAGAGAGAAAAGAAAGATATTTTGTCTCTGGGGTCATTAGGAGTAAAGCTTATGATATAGAGTAGAGTGTGTGTGTGTGTGTGTGTGTGTGTGTGCGTGTGTGTGTGTGTGTGTGTGTGTGTTTGAAATGAATCTCATCCCACTAGACATAAGAAGGTATAAGAAGACAAAAAATAGAGAGGAGACCCCTTCCACTAAGTCACTTAGGGTGGGTAGCCAGTAAGAAGGCAACAAGAGGAATAGGGAAACTTTTTTCTAGAACTCCACCTAGGCCTGTTTTGGGAAAACAAAGACCATGTGTCTTTTCCATGTTTCCGAGTTGCTCGCTAACAGACAGTGGGTTTCGTTATCTCTACCCTCTAACTCGGGTAGGTTTTGCTCAAATGAGCTGAGGATGTTGTACTGAACCCAGGATTTGGCTTTGAAAGTTTATTACCCATTTTCTTTTCTGTTTTACTTTAAGTTGAGATCCCAAAATGAATCACGAGGGTTTCTTTCTGACTTCAGACCCTTGGACAGAAAATTAAACTTCCTAATTCACCCTAAGTACAAAGCAATTAAGGACTAAAAAGGGATTAGAGTTTTGAAACTCACAGGAGCCCATCTGACTGTTGCTTTTGGCTAAAAACTTTGAAATAGCCCCTTTCATCCTGAAAGCAGCTTGTAGGAGTGTCTTGCCTCAGGTTAATTGGGTGTCTTATCTCTTTTCTTTTAGAGATTCTCCTTAAAGCTGGTTTACAGTATTTTGCAAAGGCTTCTTGTCACGATTTTGGTATTTTTAAAGGTGCTGTGGTTTAGATTTCTGTCCTGTTTCTCTTACCCTGAGGCTGTTAAGGGAGGAAGTGATTGCATTGAAGGGCAGAGATGAGACTTGCTGCCCTGGGACCTCTGACCAATCTGCTTCTAGACCTGAAGTCAGGTTGTTGAAACAGAAGGCTGAGATTTCTAAAGGAATGAGATTATGAAAATCCATGAAATTGGACTTCTGGTTTCCAGTCCAGCACCCAGCAGGCAAGGAGCTTGGGAATTGTCACTCGTACCTCTGTGACAACAAAAAAAGTGTGGAACAACCAACAAAACAAAACCAAAAAACTCTTCTTCTTAGGTCCCTCAGACAATGTTGGTCACAAGGCAAACTGCTGCCCCCAAATTGGAGAGTCAGACAGGTGGATAGAGAATTACAGTCAACCAGGGCAGAACTTCCTGTAAGAACTAATACCAGGGCAGAAAACTGAAAGTATAAGAGTGAATTTTTGGAGGCTCAGTGAGGACAATTTTGAAAGTTAAAAACTCCAGATCTAGGCTCAGGGGGTTCCTACACTTTTGTGAGTTTTACCTCTAGGAGCTCAAACACATTCTCACGTCAAGATGGGAGAAATTCTCTCATACTTCAGTAGGGGAAATAGTCATATTGAAATACGCCTGGAGCACTGTGTTCTTTATCAGGCCCGCATCATGGGAAACTTTCACTGGAGCCTAACAGACTGAGGGAAGAGAAATGGCAAATTCCAGCTTTTTGTAAACTTACTGTCCCACCTTAAGAAGGAAGAAAACAAAACTTAGAAGCACTTGAGAAGGTCCCACCCTAAGGGAACAGGCTCACTGAATAAAAGGCCAAGAGCTAATCATAGGACCACAGAATGCTTTCATTCCCCCCATAATCTACCACCATTTCAGTAGGACTCCTGTATCATACAGGGAATTTCAACGGAATGACCCACAACCTCAGATCTTAAGAAGAAATCTCTAAGAAGACCCAAAGACAAGAAGGACTTACAAAAACAAGGATACCAGAGGAAATGTTAGCGTCTGACACCTACAGCTCCAACAAACACTAATTCTTAGCCACATTAACACAACCTCACACAAAAAGCCTATTTATTACAATTCCTTTTACCCAGTACATCATGTCTAGCTTTCAACAAAAAATTACAAGGTGTACTACCAGACAAAGAAAGAAAACGACACCGAGTTTGAAGAGACAAAGCATCAGAATCAGCCTCAGATACGGCAGACACTTTGGGATGATCAGACCTTGAGTTTAACTGTGATTAATATGCTAAGGGCTCTAATGGCGAAAGTGGGCAACATGCAAGAACGGATGGCTAATAACGATATCCAGGACTGTTAGTGGGAATGGAGGAAAGCGTAGGGAAAAGTGTGTTTCTTCTTCAAAGTGGACCACTTTACTGTAACTTAAAAAAAAAAAGTTTATTTGGTTTCTCTTCATTATCTATTTCCCCTGAATTTCCACATATTTTTTTCTTTTTCTTTCTTCAATTTTAAAGACTTTCCTCAGAGGTGTGGTGATCCCTGGCTGTCTATTCCTTTTAAAAGCAAGTAGTATAAAACTTGAAGTTATGTCAGGGAGAGGGGTGTGACCAGCCACTACTGCACAATTCTTGGGCAGGGATCTAGCCGCTCCAGAGAGCTGGTGTAAATTTATTGAATGCCAATTTCTGAAGGTCTTTTCTCTTAGGATTATCTTTCTTTCTTTCTTTTTTCTTCTTCTTTTTTTTTTTTTTTTTTTTTTTTTTTGCCAGAGAGTCATCCTCAAATGTATTGCCTGGAGCTAAAGCCGGCATATTGTGTACTCAGACTTTACTTCATCTCTACTTTCAATGTCGCTATTCAACCTGCTGCTCACCTCTCCAGGATTGCGCCGTGGTTCCCATGTCCAGGGAGGGCAAAGGTAGGGGACTCTTTTCTGAGTCTTTATCATCAGACCACATAGGTCACAGCTGACACATCCACTGTTCTCGTCTACACCATGTTGGGAGACAGTTCTCCACCAATCATGTTTTGTTGTTGTTGTTGGTGGTTTTTTTTGTTTTGTTTTGTTTTGTTTTGTTTTGTTTTGTTTTGTTTGTATTCTACTGACTTGTGAGCAGAGGCATTAACAACTTTTTTTTTTTTTTGGTGATCTTTTCAAGGAGTTCACATAACAAGCAGCATTGGAAGATGGAGATAGTATCTCTTCCTGGAACAGAGAGACTTGTTTGCTGCACAGTATAATAAAGGTAACATCATCTTCCAGGACAGAAGTTGGGCAGTTTTTCTTGTTGTCACCTTAACATATTGCTGTTTCTTAAGATTCAGAATCCTCCGCTGTGATTCACACCTACTGCATGTGGAGCATTCACTTGTGCTGTTTTGTGTAGTCCCTGTGGGACCTGAGGGGCAAGGTAAAAAAAAAAAAAAGTGAATATGGAGATCATACTGCTTGCTATGCTGGGGGGTGTGACATCATTTGCCTCTGACCCAGGAGACTTTTGTTTTCTGCTAGCATGAGAGGAACTGTGAACATTTAATTTGTAAACTTGCAAGTAGATTAAAGTCTCAGGCGCTCAATTCTGTGATTTTCCAGTGCTACAATAGCAGGTATGGAACCCAGGAGCCTTTATGAGCCTGCCTCTGATTCTTCTTCCTCAATACCTCACGCAGCTGTTTTATTTCTGGTTTTACTGCCTTCCCAATACACAGCTAGAAAGCTGGATGCTGCTCCTCCGGGACCCACAATCTCTCTATTTTCCTTCCCCAGCTTGGGAATATCTCTTTTAAATACTAGAGAAATCCTCTCCTTTCGTGTTCCTTCAAGCTGCTCCTTCTACTTCCATAAATAATCTAAAGATCTAGGATTTGAGAAGCAAAATGTCTGCCAGTACTTTTCTGCCCCCGACCCTACCTAACTCAGCTCTTCTGAGACAAGAGTAAAACAGGAAGGGGTAATACAGGGAGAAAAAGGCTCATGAATCACCATCTGAAAATGTTATTCAGTCACATTTATTTATTCTGTGTTTGACAAGCATCTCCGGTTCTCACTGAACGCTCTTTATCACATTGCCAGAACCCAAGGAGCCCACCCACCCAACTCTTCCATAGAGGTTTGGTAATTCTGTAGAACTTTCTAAAGCCAGTATAGGGAAAGAAACAAGAACAGTGCTGAGCACTTGGCCACCCTCCTGGATTTCCACAGCCATTCCCTTCCTACACTATTCCCATCAGTGTTTGTGCTGAGGGATATGAATTATCTAGAGGCCCACACAGGGCCTGCGCTTAATATGTCCTGGAAGGTTAGAACCATCAGGTCTCTTCCAGAGAGAGTAGAGTCCTCTGAGAATAAGACAGAGTGAGGAGCAGGGTGCGTACGAAGGCCACTGTTTTATGAGAAAAAAAGAATGGAATGAGGAATGGATGATGGACTGACGGTTAGGTTCATTCAGCAGACTAAGGAGGGGAACAATGGGGACAGCACCCACTGCGTTTGAGCAGTGTGGGAGGAGGAAGGTTAAAGAGAAGAATTATTAGTTTTTCACCTGTCCCTTGGGAAGGTGGCCTTTGACTCCAATCCAGGAAGAAAATAGTAATTTTCTAATTAATAGTAATAAGTATGGAGGTGATACTTAAAAGCCAGCTGATGAGACTTGGGGGGTAAATGAGAGTTGGGATGAAGATGTTAAAGGGCTTATAATTTTGTCATTTTTATGTCTCTCAACTGGTATGTGACTTCCTTGAGGGAATTATCCTGTTTGACATTGGACTTCAAAACATAAGCTAATGTTTTCCCTATTATACTTCAAATGTAGACATTTAGTAAATTCTTTGAATTTAAACATGCTGTGAAGAAATTTTTTGGTCTATGTTTTGAGAGAAGTTATCATTTGATATTTTGACAGTTAAAACAAACAATTCATCCTGAGCTATTTAACATTAGTCTCAATTTCTAGATTGTCCCTGTGGCTGTTAGAAGATCATTTTCCTTTAGGGATGCCCGCAAATGGAGTGATCAGATTTTGACGTCTTTAGATATATTCACCTCTGACCTCCAACCCACGGCCATAAAATTGGCCTTCTTAGTTGAGCTTACCTACAGAGAAGGAAAGGGCTACTACAGTTATATGATTAAGAAGGTAAAATGAAAATTCTTCATGAGTTTAATCTAAATGCCTCTTTTTGACTAAAATATTTGCTTCTCTTCTTTTTGATAGATTATGGGAATATTTTCCAGGTTTGATTGATGTCTAGTTAGTCTTTTTTCAATATGGGTCATTGAGCAGAAAGGAGATGCAATTAAAAATCATGATTTGGGGATCCCTGGGTGGCACAGTGGTTTGGCGCCTGCCTTTGGCCCAGGACGTGATCCTGGAGACCTGGGATCGAATCCCATGTCGTGCTCCCGGTGCATGGAGCCTGCTTCTCTCTCTGCCTGTGTCTCTGCCTCGTGTGTGTGTGTGTGTGTGTGTGTGACTATCAAATAAATTTTTCAAAAATCTAAAAAAAACCATGATTGGTTGGTTCTTGTTCTTGTTATTGTTATTAATATAGCTTGGTTCTTGTTATTAACATAGCTCTTCCTAGTGGTCCTAAGCTTCTTGCTTCCTATCCTTCCTCTCTGAGTGCTGAGTCTTGTTTTGTCCAGGCCCATGGTTCCTGTCTCTGATACAGCAGAGTTATCATGCATTTTCATGGCAACAAAATATTTTCCTTCATGCTGTCTTAACAAATCCTGCTCCTCACTTGGAATGCAGAAGGGAAGGGAAAAAAAAAAACAGGTAAATGGGGAAGAAAAATCCTGTTTTGCCCTCTCTAGGATATATGGATTCTGTATGTTTCCTCCTGAGTCGAATCCAGACAACCTGACGGGAAACCAAGTGCTGGCAGGCAGGAGAGGCTGTGGCAGGAGCAGAAACAAGAGGAAAGGGATTTGGTTCTTAGGGGCTGTGTTAGTCCACTAGGGCTGCCATAACCAAACGCCACAGATTTGGAGACTTAAACAATGGAAATTTACTTCTTCGGTTTTGGAGGCTGGAAGTCCAAGATCAAGGTGTCAGCAGGACTGACTTCCCTCTGGAGCCTCTCTCCTTGCCTTGTAATGGTATTTTCTTTCTCTGTCTTCACATATTCCTTTCTCTATGTGTCCACATTTTCCCCTTTCTGTGCCCAAAGCTCTCTTCATGTAAGGACACGAGTCATATCACATTAGGACCCACCATGTGACCCCGTTTTATCTTAATTACCTATTAAAAGGCCCTCTCTCCAAATAGAGTCATATTTAGAGGGTCTGGGAGTTAAGACTTCAATATGTCATTTTGAGGAATATAATTCAGTGCATAGTAGTGTCCAAGGTGATGGGGGGGACTAGCAGAGGATGTAGAGCTGGGAAAATCATGCAGCTTCCTTTTCTTGGTTGGTTGGTTGATGAAGAAAAATTCACCTGTCTGGGGCCTGGGAGATTTTATCACCTTAAGTTCTATAATTTTAGCCTTTCTACCAGTACACTTGAAGAGCTGGGGTTACGCATATGTTACCTATACCTTAAAAAATATTTAAGGAAGGAAGGTGGGGAGAAGTAAGTATACGTCCATCAGAATGACCCCTCCTTAGAAAGAAGAGGGCTGAGCTGATAGATCAGATTGGAAGATTTGGGGTGAATTTTTTTCTTACAGCGCTAAAAATATATATATATCTTTTCTCTACTGTCCTTTGAAATAGAGATTCCTGGAGAGCACAATGACTTATCTTGGAGAATTGATATTTCAATTTTTAAAAATATTTTATTTATTTGAGAGAGAGGGAGAGAGCAAGAGTGGGAGTGGGGAAGGGGCAGGAGGCGAGGGAGTGACTCAAGCAGACTCGGTGCTGAGTGCAGAGCCCACAGCGCAGCTTGGACCTCACGACCCTAAGATCCTGACCTGAGCCGAAATCAAGATTCTGACTGAGCCACCCAGACACCCTGATATTTCAATTGTTTTAAAGCATTTATTGCTACCTCTAGAGATTCTTGTTTAATTTCCCCGAGAAACCCTGGCACTGGTATTAAAAAAAAAATCTCCCTTAACGATTCTAATGTGTAACGAGAGTGGAGGATCCACAATTTATGGCCCCTTTGATTCTCTCCTTTCAGCTCAGTCAGAGAGAAGTGTGAGCCCTCCTAGAATCTGGAGCGGTGAATAGTCCCTCCACTTGAGCTCCTACAAAGGGGGACACCGTGTATACCAAGAGAAATCTATTCCTTCTTTTCTTTGTGATAGACCCACGCCCCGCCTCGGACCCCAGGGATGCGAATCCAGTCTACTTCTGGCTGTTGGCTCAAACAGGAAAGGTAAGGATAATTGAGATTTACAATAAAACATGTTTCCTGTTGTTCGTATTAAATGTATAAAACGGCCCCTTTCCCACTTTGTGCAGGTTTACAGACACGTTCCTGAGGTTATTGTGCTCATCCTTTGGAAGTGGCCATGCTCTCCTATTCCGTGTTTCCAGGCTGACCCTGCCTTGAGGGGAGATGGGTGTCGGCGCCCCAGTGGTGAAGGAAGTGAGAGGAATCCCTTGCTCCCCACATATCACCCCTCTTTCTGCTGAGGTGCATATCGTTCACCTTCTTCCCAAGGTCCCTACCGAAGTTGGAGGTGTCCTGGGCCACCTGGATCCACTGAGACATTGGAGAAAGCGGGTCTATGAGGGCAGTGGAGTTTGTGATGAGCAGGAAGGGGCTGGAGAATTTTGCCTGGGAAAGAACAGACTTGGTTTCACCAGAAGGCTCTGGGGCCCCTATACTCAGTGATATTTGTGGTGGATGAGACGGGACAAAAAACACCTGATGCTGTTTTCCTTCATCTTTTCTTTAGAATGAGAACTTTCCTAAATGCAGAGAGGCCAAATGGGCTTCTTCAAAGATCCTTTTTCTTTTTCAAGTTACTTTAATTTTACATCATTTTCTTTCCTCCCTAGTGTTTTTCAAGACTGATAGGTCCTTCAAAATTTGTTTAGTTTGAAAGGCAGTCGTTTATAATTCCAGGAGTAAATTTGCACTTTGCAATGAAAAGGCCTGGTGTGTTGATCATGACATATGCCTGATGATCTCCACCTGAGGTTCTGCGGAGCATTCAGCAAAGAAGGGCGTTTTGTCACTGGGGCGGGGAGGCTGTCCTTGAGGAGTTCCTCTCTGGAGGGACAGAGAATTAGAGATTTGGGATCCTTGAGAGAGTTTTGAGTGTGAAATGGTGGTTACATGTATGTAACTTTGAAATTTTAAAACATTCTGTAAGAATCCAACTCCCGTTTAAAATGTTTGAAGTGACCCCTTTATCGCTGAACATGGGTGTTGAGATGTCTTCCAGGGAAACTTGTTGCTTATTCTGGGTTTGCAGTGATCTCCGATTCCTGTTACCTCTGCCTAAAATGTTCTGGGGCCTTAGTTTATCCAGTAGGGGCCTGGAGAGCAGTATTTCTACCTTTCAGGGACCGGCCTAGATATTTTTCCTCCAGGTTTATGGGTAGGGAAAATGCAGTGAAGTTGTACTGACGCCGCCTGTCCTCTTCACCTGCAGAAGTAATTCATCTCTTTTTTATGTGGCCATTCTGACAAAGTTATCATCACCCTTGCGGCATTTTAATTTGGCCTAAAGCCAAACCATTTTTTTTAGACATTTTCCAATCCAAACCCTAGGCCATTAACATTTCCTTCATGCTATTTTCTATCGCCTCCATGGGTTATCATGAAGAAAAGGTTGCATATAGTATTGGTTAATTAAAAAAAAAAAGAAGTGTCTTAACATTTGATTTGGCTAATTGGGTAATACAAATTATCTGCGTTAAATGTCTTGTTTCCATACTTCTACAAACTTCAGTCCCTGGGCTTTGTGCAGGGTTGCCACCTAGCCTCTCATGAGCATGGTCACCTGAGTTGGAGTCCGTCTGAGATGATTGGCAACAGCTGGGTCAACAGAGCTGGGACCAGAGCTCTTAGATCAGAGAAATGTCGGGGGCAAGAAGTAGATGAGAGAAATCTCAATTTTGTAGAGACCAAGAATGGCATTTGTCGGAGGGTGGGGTGGTGATAAGAGGAGTTTGGACCGTTTCTTTTCTCCTTCCTCATCATTCCTAAGGATTTGGGTGCAAATGATGCATAATACAGAAAAGAAAGCATCTCCTACTTCCTCCTTAGAGAATCCGTTCTGATCCTGGACAGAAAAGGCTTTGTAAGAAATAGACCATTCACAGATTGCATTCGTGTTCTGGGTCTGTTTTTGAAAGACATGCATAGTATTGTAAACCTTCCCTTGCTGTTTCTGGGAAGAATCAGGGAAGAAAAGGTAGAAGGGGATCTCCCTCTGCTCCAACTGGCAGACTGTGACCTTTTGACCTCAAAAATTTAGAACTTGTTTGTTTGGGGTTTTTTTCCCCTCTTATTTGTTTTTCAAATTAGGACACTTATTTGAGTGAAGACAGATAAGCAAAAGTCCCCTCGGTTTTCACTGGGAAGAAATTTGTTATTTCAAATGTTCTGTAATGAAAAGCCCAAGTTAACTCTCCTTATAATATTTGTCTTGATTCTCCTTTTTCTAGACTTCCAGAATAAAGAGTATAGATCTGAACCTTTCACCACTAGCTATGGAAGAGAATCCTCCCTCGGGGACATCATTCCTGAGGGAAGGAAAATGAGTGACAGACAAAAGCTTCTGAACCCAAATGTAAATTCCATCTGTGACATATTCAAGCCTAACCCTTGACCCTTTGGTACAAAAATGGGCTTTTAATAGAGCCCACACACAGAATGATGAAAAGACTGATGTAAGTTCAAGATTAGTGAAAGAGTAAAAATTTAGCAGGAGCCAACCTAAGTCTTCCCATTGCCCAAAACTTTTGAAACGAGCTTTTGCTCATCTTGAAGAGTGGAAGGAAAATAACACCTTCCCTTTATGGATCACAGACAGAAGCTCTCAGATCATAGAGCAGTAACTTGCCGTCAGTATTTATAATATATTTGTCTACGATGTTTCTATCTTTTGCCCTTCTCCTTCCTACACATCACAAAAATGAGAGCAGCAAGCCCTACCCCCATCCAACTTGGGTGGGGTTTAACCTTAGGCCAGTGGTGTTTGTGCGAGGGGACATCAAGGCCAAGAACCAAGTATATTCTAGTCCCTTGTTCTGAATTCTCACAGAATACAACACTTACAGCTTATAAAATTGGAGAAGTAAAGCAAGCTCAACAACAAGATGATTGGAGACCTCGAAGGGCTCAAAGAAAACCTCCGCCGGGGGAAATCTGGCCGAGAGCTCTTCCTGAATCTAGGCCTGTGTCATCCCCCGGGTGCCCACAGCAGGTATAGGGGAGGGCGTGGAGGCAGAAGCAGCAGGGGAAGGGCGGCCTACAGGTGCATAGGCCACATGCCAGGGTTTGTCTTGTGTTGGGGTGGAGAACATGGAGTTTCATCTCCTTGGTCTACTGGGGCTTAGGAAGAAAAGGAAACTTATTCTATTTTCTCACTTCTTTCTTGGCAAAATAGCAAGGATTTTAGACCCAGCAAAAGTCAGTAGCACAGCAGGCAGGCTTCGCTTCCTTCCTTTCTCTCCTTTCCTTTCTTCCTTTCTTCTTTCTCTTTCTTGAAGATATACTCATTTGAGAGGCAGGTTGGGGGGTAGGACAGAAGGAGAGGGAGATTCCCAAGGACTCCCTGCTAAACACAGAGCCCAATGCAGGGCTTGATCTCACGACCCCACGATCATGACCTGAGCTGAGGTCAAGAGCCCAGCGCCCAGCTGACGAGCCACCCAGGCACCCCAGCAGCGTACCAGGCTTCTGAAGGTGAAATTCATGTGGAATGTTGGGCTGGACTCAGTCTGGACAACCATTAAGTATATAGATCCCTTGAGGCTATGGACTTACTTCTGAAATTAATATATATATATGAATAACATATAATATAAAAGATATAATTTAACCTAAAAGTGCAACATATCCATTTGCTTTCTATTATCTTTATAAACTGTGTGTGTGTGAGAGAGTGTGTGTAAATCCATCCATAAATAAGAGAAACGCTTTACTAATCAGATAGTTAGTAACATCCACGTTAACTCTTCCTGTACTTTTCTGTGTGACTTTCCTCTGGTTTCTCTATTCCCGATCTGTGGGATTCCTCCCAGTTACGTAGAAACCCTTCCACCATCGTCACCGCTTTGCATCCTCAGAATGATTTCCCTGAAGGCTTTCTCCATAGTGAACCAAGCTTGACCTCTGACCCATGAACAGAAAATTATACTCCTTGATGTGACCTCTGCATACATGAGTCATGGGCAACCCTAACCCTTAAATATTCTCTGTGTAGGAGCCCCATTTACAACCCTTCTTACGTCTAGTATATTTTAAATAGTTTCTTACTCTTCACTGTAGTTTCTTTTCTATTGTCCATTTTATTTTGTTTTCTTTTGCATTACTCTCTTCTAACTGATCTGATCTAACTCTAAAGATCTCAAGCCTTAAGTCTTACAGTCCTCAGGGTCTGATGAGTTGGTCTCAATTTTCCCAGTTCCGTGGGATATGCATAATGAATTTTAGGTATAAGAAGAGAAAGAGTTGGTGTCCATGTGAATTCTTTTTTTTTCTTTAAACTCCAGAATCTATAAAAAGAGCCTAAAAGGCAAATTCTGTGCAGAGTCACTTCTAAGAGTACTAAGATTCTAAGTGAAAGAAATTGTATGAAGAAAGAGATGAATGAGAGGGGGAAGTGTTAAGGAGAACTTCAAGGCAGGGAGGGAACGATATACTCCAGTTTGGGAAGGGAGGCGGGGAGCTGGGTATCTTCTCCAACATACTTTGCTTTTGAGGGGAGGATAAATGACACAATTCAGGTAGGAATGATCCTTAGAAGACCAATGACTGAGAACAACCCTGGACTCTGCCAGTTGGGTAGGTTGATGTGAAGAAGACCCCGCTGTAGCTGTGTGGGTGGAGCCAACTGGTATGAGACTGTTGGGTGAAGAATTTGTAGACTATGCAAAGGCATCTGTCAGCTCAAATAGCTGTTGTTAGAAAAAAGTCTCCAAGATTACCTCAGTCGCAATGAGCACCTGAATGGGCAGAAGGCATGAACAGACATTTCTCCAAAGAAGACCTACACGTGGCCAACAAACACATGAAAAAAGGCTCCACATCACTCGGCATCAGTAAAACACAGATCAAAACCACAATGAGGGACCACCTCACACCAGTCAGAATGGTGAAAATTTACAAGTCAGGAAATAACAGATGTTGGCAAGGATGTGGAAAAGGGAATTCTCGTGCACTGCTGGTGGGAAGACAAGCTGGTGCTGCCGCTCTGGGAAACTGTGTGGAGCTTCCTCAAAGAGTTAAAAATAGAGCTATCCTACCACCCAACACCTGCACTGCTGGGGATTTACCCCAAAGATACAAGTGTAGCGATCCAGAGGGGCACCTGCACCCTAATAGTTATAGCAGCAAGGTCCACAGCAGCCAAACTATGGAAAGAGCCCAGGTGTCCATCGACTGATGGACGGATAAAGAAGACATGGTCTATGTATACAATGGAGCACTACTCAGCCATCCGAAGAAAGAAAATCTCCCCATTTGCTACGACACAGATATAACTAGGGGATATTACGATATGCAGAATAAGTCAACCAGAGAAAGACAGTTATCATAATCTCACTCATATGTAGATTTTAAGAAACAAAACAGGATTATAGGGGAAGAGAGAAAAAATAAAACAAGATGAAATCAGGGAGGGAGACAAAACGTAAGAGTCATAATCATAGGAAACAAACTGAGGGTTTCTGGAGCGGAGGTGATGAGATGGGGTAATTTGGTGATGGTCGTTAAGGAGGGCACATGATGTAATGAGCGCTGGGTGTTATACAAGACCGATGAATCACCGACCTCTACCTCTGAAACTAATAATACATTATATGTTAATTAACTGAATTTAAACTTCAAAAATAATGCATTAAAAAAGAATGCTAATTAATAAAGATAGACTGGTGGAGCTAGAAAATCAACTTCTGGCAGCCACTATAGTACTGATTGTTTCAGGCAGAAATCACCAATGAACCCCTAAAACCAGAGGGTGAGAGTATGATGAAATATGATATTCTTAGATTGTCTCAAAGTATCTCTCCACAATATGCTTATTAGTCGCAAGGAAAAAAATTTTTTTAAATAAAAATAATTTTTAAAAATCATAAAGAAAAAATAGTACTTTTACAGCGGAGAAAACTGCAAAAAATTATCATTTACTATGTGATAGAGCTAACATCATCAGTAATGAGACACAGACGTTATGTGATTTATATGATATTCCTGACAACGATGCATTCCTGAATCTAATCAAGAGGCAATAGCAGACAAACCTAAATTAAGAGACAGTCTACAAACTAACCAGTTTGAACTCCTCAAGCTATCGAAGTTACAAAAGACAAAAGAGAATGAAGAACTATTTCAGATTAAAGAAGACTAGGACACCTGACACTAATGATGTGACACGGTATGTCAACCATAATCCAATTTAAAAAAAAAAGGAGAAGATCAAAAAGATAAAACAACGAGCTGTCATTTGTAGTCCGTGATCCTGGATTTACCCCTGGACCATTTAAAGCCCCGTAGCGAACACTTGGCCGACCTTGTGTCTGATGGTTTTGCATTCGTGGTGATTTCCTGACTTTGGTAACTGCGGTGTGATAATGTCTAAGGATGTTGTTATTTTAGGAAATACAGTGGAAGTGTTTAAAGGTAAAGAGATAGTACTTTCAGGTGTTTCAGACAAGAAACTAAATGATAAAGCAAATGGGATAAAATGATAATATTTGAGAAATCTTGGGGTTGTGAGAATTCTTTGCATTCTTTCCTGGGAGTCTGAAATTGTTTAAAAATTAAGTGACCCTGTAAAGGCTACGTGGAGAAGCAGGTTTTTTTTTTTTTTAAAGAAAGACAACTCTGGAATCATAGTTCAAATAGTTTTGCATGAGGTTGGACAGAAGATTCCATGGACACGAGACAGCTTTAGGCTTTAAAGACAAGATGCCCTGCCTGCCGGCGAAGATCACATCACTTTTATAATAAAAAACTCAAATGATGAACAACAACAAAATAGGATGAAATTTACTCTGCAAGTCTAACAATAAAAATACTACAGTTAACAATGTGAATTGTGGATGAAAATGATCTGAGAAATGTAAAGCAGTTTGCAGGCAGGTACTGTTCTCAGTAGCTCTAACTAATAACGGCCAGGTGGAGCCCCCCCTTATTACCGTTAATAGGATGTCTGGAGTCTCACATCAGACACAAACGAGAAACACGCGGAATTCAATCAGGTGTTATTTGGGATCTATAGATCCAAATCTATACAAATAATAGATTTGCCGTGGAGACGTGTTCAGAATGGAAGCCGGCACTGAACAGATCCGTTAACTCTCATTAAATGCTGAAACAACTTTGGTGGCGATTTGTAGACTCCAATCAGATTGAAGACATAGAAAAAGTGTAACTTAAATCCATGGAGCCCTAAACCTGACCTGTTTGAGGGGCGTGGGCTTGGATTCGTCTTGACAGACGGCTCTGTACAAGGGTTACCCTCGTGCATCAGTAGCCTGGGGAAGTCCGTCCTGGCCAGGGCCTTTGGAGAATGAGCCACCGCACTAAGCCAAGACAGTCACCCCAGTTCACCCGGGATAAGAAAGTCCAACCTGCTCCCTTTAACATGCAAGATTCATTCACCCAAGGGAAGTATGGATTATCTTAGGGATAATGACTTAAATCAAACCCATGATTTAACTAGAATAGGTGCACACTTGGATTTGAAGAGAATTGACTATATTATAAACACGTGAGCTTTGTGATTTCAATTTAAGATACGTAATTCAGTGGCTGATTTAGACTTACGATTTTTAGGTCGAAATGCATAAAATATGTTACTAAGTTTGTAAATAGTATTCAGTATTTAGCAGAGCTTAGAATTCATTTGTATCTCAGATTTCATATATTGAATTTAGTTGAATTTTTAAGTGCCTGGAAGACTTTTCCTTATAGTAGTATCTAAAAAAATGATTTTAAACAGATGATTGTATTAAATATGTAAATGTAAAAAAGAAGTTTACTAGATATCTCTATTTTTTTAGGATTTTATTTATGTATGTACTAGGAGGGAGAAGGAAAAGCAGACTCCCCGATGAGCAGGGAGCCTGCCCGATGTAGGACCCCATCCCAGGCCCCTGGGATCGTGACCCCAGACGAAGGCAGACACTTGGCCGACTGAGCCACCAGGCCCCCTGGGAGGGATCTTAAGTTTATAAAAGAACCAAACAAATTGAGTTGATTAATCAAAGATTAATCAAATATTTGATTAGACTTTTTTGAGAGTGATTGTTAAAATTCACCATTTTAATTTTTTTCCAGTTTTATTGACATTGACATATAATATCATATTAACTTAAGGTGCATATATAATGATTTGATATATGCATATACATGATTACCACTACTTATAAATAGAATAAAGCTTGAAAATTGAAATTAAAAGCTTAAGGAAAACTGTTTTTGACTTGATAATATTAATAAACTGAATATTAATTTGGAAAATAACCACCCTGAATTAAAGTAGCAACTCAAAAAAAAAAAAAAAACACATTGATACCTACACTAAATTTCATAAAGATAAATTTGAGGGATTTTATCTTTGAAATGAAACTATAAGTAAAACATTAACAATAACTAACTGAAATACCCACAGAGATATTTAAAGATGTATAGCATACACCAAATGCTCAAGTGAAATTTTTTATTGGTGAAACAAGATATACAACAAATGAAAAATGTGCATATATAAACATACATATATGTATATATATATATATATATATATCTTTGCTTCACCAAAAGTAGGTTTTTCCCTAAGTAGTCTTATCATTGAAAATAAGAAAGGAATAAGTAAGATTATAACACAGACATCATATGCATCATGATCATTCAGAAATGTGGGGTTCGGGAAGAAAGTAAATGGAAATCAAGTAAATGGTTGCCAGGTAAGCCCAAAATCCTACATCAAATTAGTATAGAACATCTGGAGGGAAAATTATTTTTTTGGCAATGAAATCACTTTTACATGAAATTACAAAACACAGATTTAAGGTGAAATTTATATGCTAATGAGCATGAATTCTAAAAAAGGAAAACAGAAAGGATCAGAGTCAAGGAAATATAGCGACTCTTACAGAAGGCTAAATCTAAGATCAGGACAGAAATAAATTCCTTCTTTTTTTTAAGATGTTATTTATTTATTCATGAGAGACACAGAGGGGGGGTCAGAGACACAGGCAGTGGGAGCAGCAGGCTCCCTGCGGGGACCCCGATGTGGGCCTCCATGGGGGACCAGGGATCTCTCCCCGAGGGGAAGGCCGACGCTCAACCGCCGAGCCAAGCAGGAATCCCAGAAGTAAATTCCTTTACCAGGAGAACATATCGGGGGAGTGTATTAGTCAGGAGGCCGATCAGGCTGCAGGTAAACAAGACCCTAAATCTCAGTGGATTAGACCTTCTCCATCGTCTCTGATTGCTGCTTAGTCCCCATGGGTGGCCCAGGGCTGCTCCACTCGCTTCTTCGGAGCCCGGGCTCCTCCTGCCTGTGGCCCCGCTGTCCCCGGATACTGCTGTCACCCACGCGGCCCACGGTCTGGCTGCCGGATGCACCTTCTAAGCAGTAGGTCAGAGGAGGGCCAAGGGGGATGCTCCTCCCTTTACGCACAGTCTGGAAGTGCTGTGGAGCACACCCCTGTCCTCCCGTCCCCTGGCCAGAGCATGGCTACACCCGACTGGCAACAGGCTGGGAAAGGGGATCTCTCCCCGCGGCCACGAGCCCGGCGTGGGCTTTGTAATTCTGTTGCGGTGGAGGAAGGGAAGAAGGAGTACTTGGGAGCCACGGCGGAGTCTGTAGTGGGCAAGGTGAGGTTGAGAAAGGAAGGTGCCATCCAGGCCCTGAACTCTGAGGTCCCCGTGGCCAGATTTCCCAGGATAGTGCCCGACGCTGGAGGTGGAAATAAAGAGGGTGTTTCTGAGGATGTTGATCATATTCAGGCTCTGAGAGGCAGAACTGGCCTGCGGTCCTGCGAAGAAGTGACACCTGTTCTGAGGGTCATAAAATCAAGACCGTTTCTGTCTATAGGGAAGCTCAGTACCGTGGGACGGACGTACCCCAGTGCATCGGCAGCCGCCAAGGGGCCTACGGCGGGCCCAGCGCGTGCTGCCGGCGCTGGGTATGGTCCTGGGGCAGGGACGGGCGGAGCAAGTAGCGGGTGATTGGCTTTATTTGATCAGAAACTTGTGAATGAGGCTGAGAGGGAGTAAGAAGGCACCAGCACCAGAGTCACTCCCCGAGGAGCTCATTCCCTGCAGGAGCTCAGAGCGCCCCTAGGACATAGCAGTGCCCTTCCTTCTCTGGCTGCATCTGTAGAGATCAAGGCTCTTCTCCCCCAGCCGTATTTTAGTGGGAAAAACACTCGAAAGCCTTTGCAGATCTGAGTTGCAGCATTTGAAGCAATGACCCGAGAACACTCGTCCCTCCTTACCTGAGATTGTGCTTTGCTCTCCCCGGCTCAGTACCCACGGTCGTCGGAGGCGCAGAGGCCGTTGCTGGTCCCCGGGAGTCATCAGAAAGGCCTGGCAGCCCATGTCCCAAAGCCTACGTGGTTCATCTCACTGGATCTCCTCACACCGGGATTTCACCATCTGGCCCCATCACAAGAGGAGGGTGGGCATGGCCCAGCGAGAGCTGGGAGCCGGCGAGCCCGTCGATGGCCCCGCGCTACAGCGCGCTGGTTACCCTGTTCCGCTACGGTTGTTGCTCGACCCTCGCTCCGCAGGATTTATCGGTGAGACTGTATCGTGGGTTTGTGTATATGGGCAAAAACCTACATAAGGTTCAGCACTACCCGTGGTTTCAGGGATCCGCCCGGGGGGGGGGGGGCTTGGGGTGCATCCCCGGACGAGGGAGACGACGTAGCTACCTGGGCTAGGGGCAAGGAAAGGACCGCCCAGGTAGGCCCACCTGGGTTTGAGCCACTCCCGAGGTGCAGGCAGAGCACGCGGCCCTGCAGAGCCAGCGAGGGCCGCCCCAGGATCCTAGTCCTTCCTGATGGGTGGAGGAGGCTTGGACCCTGGGCGCGGCCTGGCTTCAGACTGTCTAAGCACCTAATCGAGGTCGTTGATGACTTTGGGCCTTCAGATGTGAGGCGACAGCCAGGGAGCTGCCACAAGTCCTGCCAGGAGGCCTCCGAGTGTGATAGCGCCAAGCCCTCTGGTTTCCCTTGGAACTGTTGGCATTTGGGAGGCGGTTGGCTCGGGGTGAGGCCGTCATGCACGAGTTCGAGCCCCCTTCCCGCGTGCATGGACATCTACCTCTGTGGGAGGCCGCGTGGCCCGGGCTGCGGATCTGGGATCCCTCGGCTTGACCCTGATTCCTGGTCCCGCCCATCAGCCGAGGGACCTTGAGTAAATGACTCGTTCGCCTTAAACTTTAGATTCTCTGTCTGGGAAATGAAGAGAAGAGGCCCTTCCTAGCATCGTTGGGAGGATTAGAGGAGCATGTAGGAGCACGAAGCTCAAACCGTGCTAGCTATTGCTTTTAATATTCATTTTAATCCTTTCTTGTTTAAATACTGTTTAAATTTAATTACTCTTCCGTGACCAAGGACCAATTTAATTGACTTTAGATGCTAATGAACTCTATGATCACTTTGGGAATAAGACTAATCAACACGTTGAAGAGTGTGGCCCAAGACTTTTGCCCGCCCCCCCTCCACCCAGCAAGGGCTCGGCGAGCTTGTGTAGTACCAGCTGCGCATGTGTCTCCCATGAGCATCTGCTAAAGCGTGATAAACGACCCCAACTGTGGCAAAGTCTCTGTATCCATTGCAAGGCCGCGGGGTAAGACTGGAGCTGGCTAAGGCAATCCATGACGATCTCGAAGGCACTGGCACATGTTGAAAAATAGAGTATCTTGATCCTTCTGAGAAAATTTTGCAAATGTTCTGCTATAATTGTATGTAAATCTAAGGCTTGGCACCAGCATATTTCCGTTTAGCAAATGTGTCTAAATAAATCGATCCGCCTTGTCCAAGACGGGAAGGGTATCTCCAGCCATTCGTAGTCTGCCCCCGGCTGGTCCCCCCACCCCACCTGGTGTAACTCCAGGCGGCTCCCCGTCTTCCCAGATGCATTTCTGATTGATTTTCTGCCTAACAACTGACGACTCGACTTTTCAGCAGGAGGCCTGGGCTCAGGCTTCCCTTTTAATGCTTCAGGGTGTAATATGATCCTGATGGATGGTTCTGAAGAACAACTGGCTTTTGTGATGGAAAAGAAAGTGTAGGGCTCGGTTCCCAAGCACACAGGGATTTCTCCCATATGGATTACATTACTGTAAATTAGGGACGGGTAGGGGCGAGGAAGAGCCTGGCTGCCTATAGGGAAAGGCTGGGATTTAATTCTATTATGATCTTTTGGCTTCTAATTTGAAGAGTTCTGCTCCCACTTGACTTCACTGATTTAAGAAAGTGTTTGGTGAAACTGGTGGCCCAATCTACTTGATTCCTCAGGTAACTTTACAAAAGGCACATAAAATCCCATTTTAAAACCTGATGCTAACCAGGTATCCAGAGTCATAGTTTGCTTAGTTTGTATTTTGTCTTAAATAGACTTGATTCTAGCGATTTGATTCGAATGAAGCTGGCTCCTGAGGGCTCCTGAGGGTTTCCCCGACAAGCAGTTGTGTTTGGTATTTGCATCTGAGTCATCTGCGAAGGATGGAATCTTTTGGACAAACCTCCAAGTCAGTCAAAAGGATTACCAGGATATTAATTCCGAATATTAAATCCCCAGCTGTTAGTAAAAATGTATGAGCTGTGGGTCTAAATGATGACAGTTGAGCGAACTTTGATTTTCACACAAGCTCCTTTTAAGTGGCAGCTGGGACTCCAGTTAGTTTGACTATTTATAAGTTTACCAGAATGTGGGTTCCACTTGGGTGGCAAACCTACGAGGAGCGACACGGGGGCAGACTCACACTGACCGGGACCGGTGGGGGCGCATGGCGAAGCCTCACGGTCCATCTCTGTGGCCTCGTTTGTGCCGCTTCCCAGTCGGGACAGCTCGTCCCCATTCTCTTCCCATTTCTGAATCCCTCCAAGTCCACCTCACCATCTGTGTGACGTCCTCCCAGCTACTTTGGCCCCAGTGACCTCTTTTACTTCTTCCCTCCCAATGTATTTGTGGTATGGACCATCCAACTCAGCTCATAATTATATTACGTTCCATGTATTTCTCTTCTTAATGTGTGTACATTGGCTCTTCCTCCTTTAACTACAGTCCTTGAGGGTAGGGACATCATCCTATACCATCCTCATCACTTCCTTCTCTCCTTGATGGCGTCCAGCAAGTAACTAAACATCTAGCAAGTAACTAAACATTTCCATACGATTTAAAACGTGACTTTAGAAAAGCTTTTGAACAACATCAATGACTTGAGAGTTTACATTTTAAGCCATTACCGGCTGGCATCTTACCCGGAGATGAGCACTTCGCTGGGGGACTTGTATGTTCCTGTGGGAGGAGAGCACGGGGGGCCATGGGGAAGGCTGAGCGTGGCTTCTGCCTGCTTCATGGTGTTTTCCCAAATCTTGTGGAGCAGACATAGTGGATCAGTCAGAGGAAGCAGACACCTCACTAGGTATTTCGACAGAGAGGATTTAGCATAAGAAACTGGGTAAATGGGAAAATCAGAAAGGAGACACCAGACTGTCACAGAGAGAGTAGCTGCGGGAAGTAGTGAATCCCTAGCAGTGGGTGAACCAAGGGAAGAGGTTGGGGCGCTGAGAACCTAAACACGGGGAGGAGCGGTCCCGGAGCTGCACTCAGCGCCCAGGGGAGGGCACGGCTGCTGCCTCCCTGCCCCCCGAGGGGTGATACTGGAGATGCACCCGAGGCACCGGCCCTTCATGATTTGCCAGAAGCCCAACGCAAGGATGTGGGGGCAGCGGTTCCACTGTCTTTTGCTGAGGGCACAACTGGGCCTGTCAGTCACCATCACCATCACCTTCACCATCACCATCATCACCATCATCATCATCATCACCATCACCATCATCATCACCATCACCATCACCATCATCACCATCACCATCACCATCATCATCATCACCATCATCACCATCATCACCATCATCATCATCATCACCATCATCACCATCATCACCATCATCATCATCATCACCATCACCATCATCATCACCATCATCACCATCACCATCATCACCATCATCATCATCATCACCATCACCATCACCATCATCACCATCACCATCACCATCATTACCATCACCATCACCATCATCATCACCATCATCACCATCATCATCATCATCACCATTACCATCATCACCATCATCATCATCATCACCATCACCATCATCACCATCACCATCACCATCATCACCATCACCATCACCATCATCCATCATCATCATCCATCATCACCATCATCATCATCATCACCATCATCACCATCATCACCATCATCATCATCATCACCATCACCATCATCACCATCACCACCACCATCACCATCATCACCATCACCATCATCATCACCATCACCATCATCATCACCATCATCACCATCATCATCATCATCATCACCATCACCACCACCATCACCATCATCACCATCATCACCATCATCATCATCATCACCATCACCATCATCACCATCACCATCACCATCATCACCATCACCATCACCATCATTACCATCACCATCACCATCATCATCACCATCATCACCATCATCACCATTACCATCATCACCATCATCATCATCATCACCATCACCATCATCACCATCACCATCACCATCATCACCATCACCATCACCATCACCATCACCATCATCATCACCATCATCACCATCATCATCATCATCACCATCACCATCATCACCATCATCATCACCATCACCATCATCACCATCACCATCATCATCACCATCACCATCATCATCACCATCATCACCATCATCATCATCATCATCACCATCACCACCACCATCACCATCATCACCATCATCACCATCATCATCATCATCACCATCACCATCATCACCATCACCATCATCATCATCATCACCATCATCATCACCATCAGGGGCCTGAACTCCTTCCTCTCAGCCTCCTCCCCCCTCTAACGGAGATGACCTTGGCTGGCCGATCTTTGGGGCCCTCCTTTGCCATCAGGCTGACCCCTTCTGCCCCCAACTCCCCGCCGGCTGTGGGCCTCCACTTTCCCCTAGAGCACGGGCTGGAAAGGAGAGGTGCCGCTTCCCACGCTATGCTGACCCGCGGGGGCTCCGGCTGCATAAATCGGATGTGACATCCCCAGGAAGCCAGCTGTTAGAGCCCTGTTGATAGCTACTCAGCATCGGCTCCAACAGGGAGCCGCACTCTGAGGGGCGATTAGCCTTTGTGATGATTCACTGGCTTCATATAGGACGGGATATCTTTCTCAGAGGAAGGAGCTCATTCTGCACTAAAATAAGTCCACATGAGACAGAACCATGTCCCGTGAGCATATAACTCAACAGGTTCAAAGCTCCAACATGCCGCACAAGTCTCCGGGTAGGACCACCCAGACCGAGGACTGGGAGCCACAGCTCGATGGTGGGGGCTTGCACACGGTGGGCACGAAAACCAGCGGATGACCCGTGTCTACTCTGGACACTCTTCCAGTCAACAGAGAGTAAGTCGCCTCAGCTTCTGAAGGAATCTTGGGGGGGAATCCAATAATAATGGAGTGTACCCCTCCACTGTGAAAAATCACCCTGTATTTATGTTCTCTAGGGTGGAAACTTTAGGATAATGGTCTTATAGTCATTCAAACGGTTGCCACGTATAAAGTACTGTTGTGAATTCCTTCATGGGTTAGGTCATTTAGTTCTCATAACTTTAAGAAAAAAAATTTTTTTCCAATTATCTCCATCTTTGAACTATGAAAACTTAGGCAGAGAACAACTAAGTAACATTTCCAAGATGGCAGAGTCAGGATTGCGCCCCTAGGCCTCGTGGCCCGAGAGCCCACAGCCTTACACACCACCCCAGACCGCCTCCGGGGGCAAGGAGACCGCTATGCTGGGAGATGATAGTTACGCTGGAAAAATCTACCAGTTACTCTGGGAAGAACGTCCAATGTGTGCAGATTTCAGAACACACTAGTACTTTTCTCTTTTTCTTTCTTTCCTTTTTAAAAATATTTATTTATTTTAAAGAAGGGGTGTGCGGAGGGAGGGGGAGGGGGAGGATTTCCAGCAGACTCTGCGCTGAGCTCGGAGCCCGACATGGGGCTTGATCTCAAGACCTGGAGATCATGACATGAGCCAAAATCCAGAGTCAAACCCCTAAGCAGCGGAGCCACCCAGATGCCCCCACGGTGGGACACTTGACGGTCATTGTTCTAAGAAGGGAGAGGAGGGAGGAGTGATGAAACAATGGAGCACCCATTGCCTAAGCAAGTCTGTGTTGAGCAAGTCACATACCCTCTACGTTGCACATTATCAGACCCGTTTTTCAGATTAGAGACTTGGAAGCTCAGAAACAGTAGTGACCTGGCCAAATTATTGAATTAATACGTGACAGAGCTGATAACTGAGTCTCTTGATCTCGAATACTTATGTTATAGCCACTGTTACCACTTTCAGTTTCTTTCAAAAATCACTGAAGCCTTTGCCGATGCAAACACTCCCGATAAATAAAGGTCTTAAAGAGTAAATGAGAGAGGAATAGTTTGCGTCTATTCAGGTCTTAATTTTGTTTCCTATTCATGACAAAAGCCATAGTGACCACTCAGGACTCTAGCCTGAGCCTCCCATCTGTCCCCCTTGATAGGTTTATCCTAATTGGAATCCACAGAGGTCATTCTTTTGCTGTACCTATTAACCGAGCTTTCATTTACAACATTGCCCTATTAGAACTGCGGAGATCATTAAGTTGGAATTTTCAAATCAGATTTCCTGCAACTCTGCCCAAGGCAACCTTATTTTCCCAGTAGAACAATCATGTATTTTCAGTGAGTGGTCATAAATATTGAAGAGTAGGTTCCTAGCTAATTTAAATGAATAAGGGATGGAGCATCCTTCACTTTTCATTCTGATCTAATTTTGGTTGAGTGAACTGTTTGCAAAGGTCAACCCGAAAACATGTCATGAAGAGCTCCCAGGGGGGGTATTTACAGGTGTGACTGCGTGTGCACATGTGCGTGCGCTTCTACGTTTGCAAGAGAAATGGTACATTAAAGGGTGGAGGCGTTAAAGCAAGTGGAGAGAATCAAGCGCCCACTGCTTTGCCCTTAGGACGACGTGCTAAGCGTCCATAGTCCCACCAGTCGCCGGAAGCGCTGCAAGCTTCTGAGGGTGTCTGGATTATTGGAGGAATACATCCCTCGCCATTTGGTTTTAGGATCGCCTACGTTTTCTTAGGGTCACAGGCTCTGCAAGTTGGAGATTACACACATTTTATAGGTTCAGTAATATTATTAATAAGGATATTTTTAAAACCTAGACGACTCCATCCCACAACCTTTTCAAATTAAATGAGGTTTATTAAACCATGAATAAAATAGCGTCATCTCTCTGATAGTTTAGTGTTCTAACTTACAGTCTTCACCATATTCCTGCGGGGCAGGTGTTATTAATGCCGATTTAAATGTTTTTTCCTACCTAACTTCGCCCCCATTCTGTGCTATTTACCTAGTGCAAACTAGGTGTGTGTACATTTGGGCGTGTATTTTAATTGAAAACATGCTTCTTGACGTACACGGAGTTCCTTTCCTGGAATTAGAAAAAGGTGCCCCCTCCGGGTGGACAAATTAGGAAAAGTTGCTCCTTCCTTCACTTCCTCTCTTAGCTGAGTCCTTTCTGTAAAACGTGTGCAACTGTATGCATTTGCTTGCAAATGAGGAAGAGTTGTCAACCCTTAAAATCTGAATTAGTAAATGACCTCGTAATTGGTCTCCTGGCCTTCGGCCGTTCACCTCCCAATATGTCTCCTATGCTTCCTTATCCTTCATCTTTGAACAGCTTTTGTCATTTCATACCTTTAGATAATGCTGGTGTCTCCTGGTAGCTGGGGGTTGAAGTGCCGGTGCTCACCTGATGTTCAGAACCTTCCAGAAACCTCCTTGGCACCCTTAACTCCTCCTTCTCGGTGTGGACCCTACACTCTTGCCAAACCAGTGTGGCTGGCACTTACCAGCATTCCTCCCACCATTCATACCCCTAAGATGCCATCCTTCTCACCTGGAACACTGCCCCCCTTGTTATGTCTGGCTAACATAAAGAATAAAGGATGGGGCACCCCTCAAACCTAAGCGACGCCGTGCATTCTAACACCAGCTTTTTGTCCGTGTAAAGGATTAATTTTTCGAACACCTAAATATACATGAGACTTTGACAAGGTGAAAGATTTTGCCGAAGCACAGTACATCCCTAAGTCCATATCCAGGAAAGGACAGATTTAGCAGAATGTTCCAGAAGCTTGCCTCACAAGAACGCGGTCAGGGCAGTAAACAAGTGTCCTCCGGGAGGGATACCTGCTGAGGGGCGCATGACGAATAAGGTGATAATTGTAGAAGGAGCTTTTCATTTACTAAAATATGCTTTAAATAGAAAATGGTGTTTGCTTTTCAAGACCTCCAGGTATGTCGGTGAAACATTCCAGTACCAGAAGGGGAACCGTGCACCAGAGAGGTCCTGCTTCCGGTCAGTCTCAGTCCTCTGAACCCTTCAAGGACCAGATGAGATGCCGAGGCTCCGGGCTATGGTGCCTGGGGAGGGACACGGCGTCAGGGCAACAAAAACAAAGCAAGCTTCCATCTGGTCCTCTCCGCTAGCCCCGGTGACCAGCTCCTCCGTCGTGTCCCCCAGCTGGTTTTCCTTACACCTGTTGCCAACCCCTCCCTCCCGGCACTTCCCGGAGCCATCGTCGAAATAAATGCTGTGCACCCATATTCCGGTTCTCCGCGCCTTCATTAGTATTATGTCTCATTTTCCTCTTTGTTTCCTTCTTTTGTATTGTGTCTTCTTGAAAATCAATCCAACCCCAACCCCACAACATGCACCCCACTACGCTGGGGTCCCAGTATCCAGTGAAGATGGATTTGTTGATCACATCGACACGGTGGAATGAGCCAAGTCCTGGTGGGCTATTCTGGGAACTGATTCCGATGGGATTTGGAACCTAAAGGGATTTTTATTTCTAAAGCACAGGATTTCCTCTTGGACTACTTTCTAAGAAAGATTTTTAAATATCAAATGATTTGATAGATTCTTTGTTCATTCCTGAGCACACCCTCTGCAGCTCGATGTCCGTATCATTCTGCTTCGAGTGTGGTTGCTCACCCTCCTGCTGTTCACGTCGGTCCCACAGCCTGAGGAGCCCGGTGGCCCCGTCCTGAACACCTGGTCAGAAACCCATCCCAGGCAGGTACTTTGCCGCAGTGGAGATTGGCTGGAAGAGGGCGGGGAGGACAGTGAGGTCTGCTGCCGGGTGGGAACAGAAGTGCTCAGGGTGGAGGAGGATAGGAGGCCACCTGGGGCCACCCTTCCTTCGCCCAGGTGCCTCTGCTGGCCCTCTGCTGGGGGGGACATTCCCAGGACCCGGCCACATAGTTGGCCGGGCAATGTTGACCGTCCGGGTCAGGCTCTCTGGGGCAGCCAAGTGGTGAGTGCTCAGCCTCAGGTCCTGGGTCTTCATCCTGGGGATGCTCTGGTGCCCTGGGGCTGCCGAGCCCCTCCAGGGGGCCGAGCCACCCGGACGCCCAGCTGAGTGTGAACGACTGAGGAGATCACCACCGTGGTTGACTTGACTTTCTCCCCCTCCCTTCTCCCCTCCTTTCTTTGTCCTTCTCCGGTCGTGTTTTGCAGCTTCTTTCAGATCAATTCCTTTACAGGAGGGGGGATAATCACTCCTAGGGGTAAAATCTGAAATGTCTCACGTTATCTTTTCACTGGATTCCTCCCACTACCTAGCGCATGATGTCTCGCACATAACAGGCTCTCGATAGACACCTTTGACTAAACCGATCCCCTGGACGCTGGAGCCTGGCAACCAGTGTGAGGCAAAGGCCTCCACTTGCAGACCCGCCCTCATCCCTCCTGGAGCCGCGCCACCGCAGCTGCACCCACTCACAGGGGCTGACATGGTTACATTTTTGCGATCACAGGCGAAGACTTGACAGCAGCTACTTGCTTTCAGATACGCCCTATGGAGAAATTGTGCATCTGATAGAGTCAGAAAACTGTTCTAGTCCTGGTTCGGCCATAAAAATCTATAATCGTTTTTGCTTCAGGGGCCTTATTTATAAAATGAGACTAATGCCAACAACCTCTACCGTCTTCCATCAAAGAACCAATGGCTTTGTAATCTTCTGTAAAGAGGAAAACAAAAAAACAAACAAACAAAAAACAGGCTTTTAAGATTCCTCTTTGGGGGACCCTGGGGGGCTTAGTGAGTCCGTAGGAGTGCAGGTGGGATTTGAGGTCAGACCCCAAACCCTGCTGGGGATCCGACTCAGTGTGGTTGCCCGCACTTCCGAAGCCAGCATATTCCATCTTTTCTTAAAGGATTAAGAGGAGGGCTTGCTGAACACAGTAGGTGGCATTTACTGCAGTCTTTCAGGGAGTACCTGCCAGACACCGGGGGTAAGGGCTGAAGCTGAGCGTGACTGGCCTGGCGCCCTGAGTCGGATCCCCAGCAGGGTTTGGGGTCTGATCTCAAAGCCCCACTGCCCTCCTACAGACCCACAGCCCAGGACACAGGCACAGTATAGCCCAGCCACCCCCCCCAGCCCCACAGTCCCCACCACTCCCAGTCTGACAACCACTACCTTTGGCCACGGCACCGTCACCATCCCTTCTTCACTTTACAATCTTGATTTCACTTTAATCCAAGTTTTTTTTTTCAGAGTAGCATGACCAAAATGCTGTGATGACGCTGTCTAAAATAATGATAATAATATCTATTAAGTGCTTATCCATAGTGTTTTATAACTCAATCCTCACAACTACTTTATAAGCCAAGTAATATCATTAAGTACATTTTGCAGATGTGGAAATTGAGGCTTGTGGTGTTAAGGAAGCTGCCCAAAGTGGCTGGAATCAGAATGTTGAGCCAGGATACTAAATAAGGATTTTTTTTTCCCCCACTGGGAATACTTGGATTTGAAGTTTCAAAATGATCGCCACACGCCAACATACAAATTGCTACCTTGGGCAATAACTAGTAAACTCACAAAATGTATTTCCCTTTGAATTTGTCAAGTTAGGGTAAAACATGTGTCAGGAAGAAACGACCTCTGAACTCTCAGGGGCCCAGCATTGCCGAGGCCTTTCCTCTTCCTCTAAAGCCCAGCGCGGGTTGCCTGACCTTCCCGGTGTTGCAGCAGCTGCAGCAGCTGGGGAGTCTCAGCTCCCACCAGGGCTGCGGATGCAAGGGGGGCGCGTGGGAAACTCCCCTACGTCTCGCCGCCTCGCCTCATATGGAGAGTGATATACTTCACATCTGTTCATAGCCCGGAGCCCGGCCCAGGGTCCCAACCTAGATGGCTGGAAGGGAAGGAAGGAAAGCATGTGGGATATTTAGGAGCACTACTGTCTCTGTTTATTGCTGGAAAAACACAATATACTCAAGTAAATAATTCACGTCCGTAACTGGAATTTTCAGGAGACCCCAACAATCCTGTGTCAGGAATCCACGTGTCTTATTGACTTGCGACAATCTTTTCTTCTTTTGACAATCTGTTTTTCATCTAAAAAAGTGTATGGACCTAATAAGCTTTTGTGGGATATTATAGTTCCCCCAGTCTTGGGCTTCTGCATTTCCAAGTGATCTTTTATATAATTAGTGATAAGGGGGAGGAAAGAAGGCATGAAATCTTAGAAATATTACATCCCACTCCATGTCATGTCACTCGCTACTCCTTCATATTTCTAGCTGTTAAAGGATAGAGGAAACCTCCCTTCTGAGAGCGCCATATGTGAAAAGAAGAATTATAATTGGACCTCAATACTGTCATTTATAAAAGAGGAAGGCATGTCTGCCTGTAGGGAAGAAGAAACCGGTTGTATCCATGGAGCTTGCTGAAGGACAAGCTGCCCTTTGTCCAACATTCCCGATTTGAGGAATCGGGTTCGATCTTTGGAAATAGTTCAGGGTAAGAAATTTTACCAACAGGGGGCTGAAGAACTAGAACTGGAGATAGTTGATCATTATTTAGTACGATTTTGAGCCAAGAGTAAAAAGTGCACTATGTTATAAACTTCTCTATTACTGTTTTTTAGAGTTCTAACTTTTTTTATTTTTTTCTAATTTAATTTAATTTAATTTTTATTTTATTTTATTTTATTTTATTTTATTTTATTTTTGAGTTCTAAGTTTTTTATTCACTGCCTCCAACTAGATCCTGGCTAAAAAGAAAGGACTTGATTCTAATCATTGGTAAACGGGGGGCCCTGGAAGTTCCCAGGGTCTTTGTAGACCATATCGTGGAGGACAGAGCTACTGTGCTTGGACTCGAGCTGTCTCCGGCTCAAGCTACATGGATTGCTCGTCTGGCTCTCTAAGGAATCTTCCAGGTTCTTAGGTCTTACACCTTGGCTGTGGGAGCTGTGCTAAATCAAGAATAAAGAGGGCATGTGCCTCCAAATTTTGCTGGGGCTGGAGCCACATCTCTTGGATCCAGCTTAGCGACTTTAAATACTGACATCCTTCCAAGAAAGATCTAGGGTGACCTAGACTAGATGTGCCCCACCTACCTCCTGAACGGAAAAGTCCCTGGTTCCGTGGCAGATAGATTTTCCGCCACAGTTGCCAATGTCTCTTTCCTGGAGATGGCGATTCTGAGAACACACAGTTCTCTCTATTACTGTAGAAAGGCAGGTCACTCGTGCGTAGTAGGGTACTTGACTGGCGGCTCTCTCCACCTCAAGGCTCTTCTCTCCAGCCCTCACACCTACTTAGAGAGCCTTTTCCAGTTATTCTATCATAGCTTTATTTTTTCTTTCGCCGGCAATCCCTTATTCCAGAATTGCATGAGAAAATCTCCAGTCCTCGGTCTTGGGTACTCCCGGCCGTTGAAGTCAGGTTTATTCTCGAGAGAAGTGCTCTGACCATGTCAGGTTCTTCTCTAGACGGTGCCTCCCTCTCACACACATACAAACACACACTTACGGTATCAATTATACATATTGCGTTGCTAAGCAATAGACCCATTTCACAGTCCTTGTTATCCCTCAGTCTTAGGTGGTATCTGTACGTATAATAGGGCAGCTTGAATGCTTTAAACACTGTGCAAGCAATCGAGAGAATAGAAACAGGCTGTGTACCCTGGAAGGAAGAGACTCCCGCCAGTACGAAGTTGGATAAATCTCATTACCTAGAGTTAAGTGGCCTGAGCTGGAAAGTAAGGGCCAGGAACCAAAATAGACATGGAAATCCTTCCTTCATGTCCAGTGACATTGAAAGAGAAACCTTTTTTTTCCCCCTACAGCTTTATTGAGGTATAATTCACAGATAAAATTGTAAGATAAAGTGTACAACATGATGATTCGATATTAAAGTCATGGAAACAGAGAGTAGAAAAGCGGTTGCCGAGGGCTGGGGAATGGGGGAGATCTTGGCGAGGATACGAACTTTCTGTTATAAGATGAATGAGGTCTCAGGATCTGGTGTGTGACATTAGATTACACTTGGCAGCACTGTATTATGTAATAGAAAGAATTTCAATTCAGTTTCAGAATAAGAGTGTGGGAAGAACCGGTGATGGAAATTTGGGATATCAAGTATCTGAGCCAAAAAAAAAAAAATACAAGTTGAATGAAAACTGAGAAATAAAATAATAAATGAGTAGATGTTGATGTAAGAGTTTAAGCCGTGCCCAGCTAGTTTAAGCAACAAGACTGGGTACTCAACAATAGTATTTTTTCTGAGGAAACTACGATGCTATTTTTGTTATTCAGAATTTTCCTAGTCTGAAGCCCAAGGATCAAATTAAAAACTTGGCAGTGGTCATTGTAAGTGCTAAAGTGGTCATGAGAAGTGTTGAGCTTGTGTCTCTCACGTAGCTAGGGCCCACCAGGGGCACACTCGGCCTGTGAGCCAGCCACTCTGCCGGGCGACCCAGGTCGCAGATTTTCCTGAGTCTGAGCCAGTAACAAAGCCAAGTGGTCACACAGGACTGGTCTGTTGCGAGAAGGTGCCTGTGGGAGGAACCGCTTAGTGAGCGACTGACCACCGAGGACACGGATACCAGGCGAGCGCTGTCAGATACGGTTATTTCATGAATATCACTGCTGTGCTTATGGCCGACCTTCTTACTGGATTGGTTTTACGATCCTGTTGGTTAAGGGGTAGCTCTCAGCTCCAAAACCTTCTCTTTAAGAAGAGCTTTCTCTCTTTCCTTTTGTCATTTCATTTCCCCTAGAATTGAAATCTCTTAGTTTACCAACCACGGACACTTTTTCTGCAACAGGAAGATTAGTTAACTGACTCAGTCATATTTTCCCATAAATGGCAACTTGAGCTGTCCTGAGATATATTTTTAGTTAGTGGATTAGTCTTAGAATGTGAGTTCTGCACTGTGGGAAAAGAATGACATGACCCCACTAAGATTTGAACTCTGCTTTCTGTCACCATGGTTACCATTTGATCATCCTAACTTACATTCTCAGAATCCAAAGAAACAAATCTAAATGATATCCTCTATAGAAGATAGGAGTCAAAATACAAAAGATGTCATCCTTTACGTGGACAAATACAAACCATTTATGGGCTGTACGACCAAAATGCCTGCAGAACAAAAGGGAGGAGGGATATGTTTTGCCAGAAGATGTATAATTTCGATTGTTTTCTTTGTAATTTACAGTTAGGAAATGTAAGTTGCAGAACTGCCTAGTAAAAGCAAAATATGATGATAAATGTAGCAGCCCAAAAGTTTCATCAGGTGGGCCATGTGGGGCATATTTTGCCCATATCTTGTATTTTTGAAAAATCTTCAGTAGCACCTTGCCCAGGATCTTATTATCTGAGTGACTGCACTGGCATCCTGTTTCCTTAGCATTTCTTATTGAAAACATCAGCCCAAAAATGGAATAAAAACAGGTTATATTAAAAGCTATAAACCCGATCTTAAAATATGCTAATTCTAAAACATCTGAAGCATTGCCACCATTTCACAAATGTTCATCCAGTCCCCACCTTCTGTGAGCATGAATCTGTGACATCAATGGTAGGATTCTTATTCTCTCAAAACTACTCTTCCATGATTGCATTTTTTTTTTCAGGAGAAAAAAAAAATCCTTTTTAATACAACCCCGTCACCCCCAGTAAATAACTACTTACAAAGAAGCAGTCAAGTTTATACCCACAGAATTGTTCCTGTTGAAGACGCCCTGGCAGTCATCACCCACCATGCTTATTGTACAGAGCAGACCTTACCCCTCAGCGCTAGTCTTAAAAAAGTTGCTTGTTTGAATATATTTTACAGGTTAGGTTCTTCTGTGAACCTGGTACTCACTAGGCAAGAAGACATGTTGAGAAAACAATGTCTGCTTTCCTGAAAAGTCAGACTTTTAAGTTTTCCCACATTTCAGGGATTATGGAAGTTCTAGTTGGCAAGTAGGTTGTGTAGACTGGCCCTATTTTGCACCACTTGCTGACGTGGCATGAACATGTGTCCGTGCATATGAGGCTGCGGCTCACAATGGAGTTTAGATGAATAAGGACCTCGGTTTCTCTTGAAGGGAGGAGTTCAGTCCTAGAACAGATGTTGGAGGCTGAGCCAAGATTTCCTGTCTCTGGGTTTAATGGCTCTCATTCAGGAAGCAGTGGTGCTGGACAGTTCCCTCCCACACAAGGAATGAGCCGCCAGGAGCAGGTCCAGGACTTGGGGGTCAGAATAATAAAAAAAAGGTGATATTATTGTTGTCTTGGACAATAACTTGTTCCTTTGCTTCATCATCCATTTCAAACTGAAACAATATCTTTTTCACTTTTATCTGACCTTTATCTATTTTTGTAATCTTCTTGAATAATAAAAAATTTGAATTTTGGTATAAAGAGTTTTAGAGCATTGCCAGTAATCTCGGGAGTGTCAGGAAATGAGATTTCTTAACCCACATTCAGGTTGCCCTAAGTACGGGACATTCAACATACATACACTGCTTGCTGGCCTTCTCCAGGGCCTGGGATTCCACCATTCCTTTGGGTTTAGCATAGTTGTTCCAGGGCGTGTGCATCTGTGTGTGTGTATGTGTGTGTGTGTCTGGAAATCCGAATTTTAATCAGCATATCAAGAGTTTCCAATACAGGCAGTAACTAAGAAACATTGGCATCTAAGGAGAGAGCTTCCATCTTGCATCAATCTGTTCTATCAAGGAGATTATTCCAGTTACTATTGATGTGCGACAAACTACCCCAAAACACAGTAGCACAAAAGGGCCAGCAAAAAGGCCAGCAAAAAGGGCCAACAAAAAGGGCCATTTTGTTATTATTATAGATTTTCTGTGTTCCGTAGAGTCTGGGGCCTCAGGGAGTGAGTTTTGAAGACTGAAAGTGACTCTACTGCTTTGAGCTGGAATCATTTGGAGGCTTCTTCATTCCCATGCCCAGTAGTTGATGAAGTCTGGTGGCTAAGACCTCAGCTGAGCTGTCGGCTGTCGTGCCTTCACATGGCCTCTCCATGTGTCTGTTTGCATGGGATTGTTTGGGTTTCCTCACAGCATGGCAGCTGGATACCAGGAGTGAATGTCTCATAAAAGCAAGATGGGAGAACGTGTTATTTTTCTAACCTACCTTGGAGGTCACATAATATCATTTCTATCATATACCATCAGGTTGAGAGAATTACAAAGATATGTCCAGGTTTATGGGCTGTCAAGGGGACATTGTGAGAAAAGCATGTGAGATAGGAGTATTGTGGCTACCTTTGAAAGATAAAATCTGCCATTGAGACCAATTAATTGAAAACTATTAGAAAATTAGTAAGGACAATTAGAAGGCCTGTATAGTTGAAAATATTATAGTAGAACATTTTTGTTGATGTGAGTGAATTATAATCTCTTCACCCAGTTGAATTACATCTCATAGTACTAAGAAAAGTCACAAATCATATTACTGTGGCATTTCACCACTCTTGAATAAATGTGAAACACAGGAGACATTGGTACACCGGAAATGGGTATATATTATTCTGTCCACAGGAAGAAAAAGATGGACTCGATAAATGGCAGGTCAGATGTGATTCCCAGAGCCTCGTAAATTAAGGGCTAGATTTTCAAAACCCCGTCCGAGGATGATATGTAAATATGTTACAAATGTGCTACCACTTTCTTATCTTGTATACCCATGGGAGATATTGTTAAATAATCAGATCATAGCATTTTTTTAAAAAAATATTTGTTTATTTATTTGAGAGAGAAGAGTGGGGAGGGGTAAAGGAAAGGAGAGAGAGAGAGTCTCAAGCAGACTGTGCACTGAGTGTGGAATTGGTTCAAGGCTTGATCCCACAGCTGAGAGATCATGACCCAAGCTGACACCAAGAGCCAGACCCTTAATGATTGCACCCCCAGGTGCTCCAGATCATAGCATTCTTGATGGTTGTGTTTGGATTGGACCTAGAATCATTGTCAAAATTATGCTGTAGGCAGATTAGTTGTTGTTGGCACATGAGTTAAAACCTACTTCTTACTTAGAGACAAACCCCCTAGAACATCTGTGACTGTGGTTCACAAAATTCTAGTGTGTATAGGTATTAAGTGAGGAACTTTCACACAAATGCAGATTTTCAGGCCCAGATATCCGGGGTCAGCAGGTCTTGGGTAATTTTCTTTGAAATACTTCAGCATAGACTGTGTAATATGAACATGTGTGTCTGTTACTTTTAATCGACATCCTTGTCATGGTTAGTTGCCTCAGTCAGGAATATACACTCTAGGGTGGTTAGCTAGCATTTAGTCAAAAGAACACCACAAATTTTGGTATTTGACTAATGAATATCCAACTGGGTATTTCTTGATGAAATCATTGGTTTTCATACTATGTGGTTTTTCTGGAAATATCACAGAGACTTCACTGAGATATTTTACCCTGTGGTTACCTACTCTGGGTATAAAAATGTAGCAGACCCAGCAGTGTGCATCCTCAGGAATGTCACCCAGAGTGAGTGCCCAGCGGACTGTTTCAGCTGCTAATTTGAAGATGTCCTGGTCTCCCGACTTTGACTAGATAGTGAGCTGAATCCTGCGGTGAGAATGTTGCTTCCTTTGCCTCCAATGAACTGTCCAAGGGAGGTCCTGTTGGAGTGGCTAGAGGAGTTAAGAGTGGGAACCCCACTGGATTTTGCCAAGTTTGTGGTGTGATTGTTGCATGTTTGCTGAGAAATACTGGTGTATGTGCCAGGATTCAGTGTGAGACTTGCTTTCAGGGGAGTTGCAGAGAGGAAACTCAGAGCCTTCACCTATGACTCGCTGTTGGAGGTGCCTGATGTTTACTGAAAGTCTCCTGAAAAAAAAAAAATCATACATAACCAAGTTGCAGTAGGTCAGAACCCGGCTTACTGGAAGTGCCTTGGGTGATTTTGATCTGAGACACACTGAGCCAACTTGTACATCTCCTTCCCTGTTTCAGTGGAGGACTAATGGACATTTGGCAGTGGGATGTGGCTGTTCCAAGCATTGGATAAGTAGCCAAATCTTCCATCAAAAAAGGAGTCCTTTATGACTCTGGGAGTTAATCAATTAAAAAAAGATTTAAAACTAATATAATATTATGTCAGTTATACCTCAATAAATTAAAAAAATTAAAAAGAAGTTAAATAAAAATTATTTGTCCTGGTTAATAAAAAAGGAAAAAAAGCTTTGTGATCCTTAACATCTGCCTAAAGCCCCGCAGCCACATAAAGTTTTCAGCAAGTGCTTCAAAATGAACCACTGCAAAGAGCTGCCATCTATGATCTAATGATCTTTGGAAAGTCATTTAAGTTCATTAGCAAACACAATTTTTTGTGTGTGTGAAAAACCACTTCCCTATCTCAAAGTGATATCAGGAAGCTAGAGATATCTGGTGGAAAATAATGGGTTTCATTAAAATGCCGTGCTTATAATTCTATTATTGTTGTTTGTGCCTGAAATTATGACACTTCAAGTCTAGTCTAGAAAAAACTCATGCCTGACATTATTTTTGCAAAATTTCTCATGATGAGAAAGCACTGGAATGCTTTCTGAAATAGATCTTATAGGAATAGATAAACATCAGTTCTTGAAATATTTAAGCCTATTTCTTCACACTCAGACAATAGTGCAGTGGAAATGATGTGCCTCACACATGATGGGAACTATACAAATGTTTGTTGACCAACTTTTTGATTGATATAGAACAAGTGAAGGAAGAAGTAGTTCTATGTAACAAGAAGTCGAACATGTACTCAGCAATGATATCACCAAACTAGTGTGTGAAGCTTCGGAATATAAAAGAATATAGAGGCTTTTGAATCTTTAGAAATTAATGACAGTCAAGATTTTAGTGTAGAAGACAAAACTATTAAGGAAAACACTCCTTCAGCCTCAGATGGAAAAAATGACATTTGCTGAAAGCTGAGGAGGCCATTTTCTGCCTGGGAATTTGTATTGGAGAAAGAAATTGAATCATTGGTTTGACAGCAGAGGTTTCTCAAAATTTTAAAGCGGGTTTGTTTTTCACAAGATCACAACAGCTTCCACTGAATCCATCAAAACCATCTGTATCTCGGCACCGATCAGTAACAAATGAGGCCATGCCTGTCTGTCTGAGACGGCACAAAATTTTAGGGTGGCTAATAAGTCATCTAAAGTGGATAAATTACACTGTGCAGAGTTGTTTTTTTTAACTTGTATTGTGTTCAGTATATGAAAATCGTCTTTGAGGGATTTGTTCCAACAGAGTCCCAGCTGCTGGTCCTCTTTCTGAGTAAGAGTTGTTCTGCTGGGACACCCGGGATCGAGTCCCCCCCTTTGGGGTCCCTGCATGGAGCCTGCTTCTCCCTCTGCCTGTGTCTCTGCCTCTCTCTCTCTCTCTCTGCGTCTCTCATGAATAAATAAATAAAATCTTAAAAAAAAAAAAAAGTTGTTCCGCTAAGGGTGCGGTCTCCCCTAAGTAAGAACCTAAGTTCCTACTGTACTGAAGGGCTGCTTCACACGGGGTGTTGCTAGCTCTGTGCCGTACCTTGTCACCCAAAACATCCATGCCTTACTAAGCAGGTCCTCATGTCTCACGACGTTCCTAGGAAAGCATTTCCTTTGGCTTCTACCTGCAGCCCCTCCTCACTGGGCTCAGGGAGGGGGTTGGGAATAACACCTGAAACAGGCACCATGACGTCTCTTCTGGTTTGGTGTCCTACTTCTCTTCTCTCTGAACGTTTTCATGTACGTGAAATTTGGTTACAAGAGAGCAAAGGAATTACATATTTGATACTCAGCAAATCTGTTTAGAGGGCTTGAACGGTTGGCAAAATCGACTCAGAGCCCTAGGGGTGTGTTCTAACTCAGAAATTATTGTGCATAGTTTTAATAGGTGTGGTGATCATATATTTGGGTTATTTGAGCATCACAATCCACAAGGAACCAATTTCCATCATGATCGGTGAACCTAAACACCCCCTTGATTTCTCAGATACTGCAGATGAAGATGACTACGTATAGTTTTGTTACGTACCCTCTTTTTTTTTTTTGTCATTCCTTCTATATGGCCTTCTTTCATAATATCTACTGCTCCTAGAACAAATGTACATTGAAAAAGACCTCTCCCTCCCCCGTCTAGGAAATACTCAAAAGGCTGTTAATTTGATGTAACAGACCACCCAGTTTGTTGGTATTTTAACACTGATAATGCATCTTGATGTTAAATTGATTATTTTAATGTATCTGATGAATAAAAGCATATTAGTTATTTGGTAGCATGAAAATCAAACAGTTTGACTGAAATTTTCACTTCTTAATCAGTTGTTTTTGGGGTTTTCCCTTCCAAAATTGTAAGGTATGCTAGAGAACTTCCTGTGTTGTATGTTATGTGTCTCCAGAGAGTAGAGCATTAAGAACAAGAATAGTTTAACAATGAAAAGAGACCAGGAGATGAGAGGCGATATGGGTGCACTATGTCAAGGAAAAGGCCGCAATGCTGGTCAGCTTTCTTGGTTTACAGTGCACAAAATACACTGCTTAATCACACTGTTCTATAAAATATTTCTTTTTTTAAAACCAGTAATGACTTTGATGATGACAATAGTATTTGCTTTTTTTTTTCTCTTTCGAATTATTTGTTTGTGTCCCTGCATGTTATGTTTAATAGAAACTGGGTCTGTGTTTTTTTCAATAGCATTTATAGAGACTCTTGATGTAAATCCCCCGACCCTGCCATGGAAGCCTGATTCTTCAGATGGTCCCTGCTGTTCCAAAGACTGTTGTGAACTGAGAGCGGGTCTGGAATTACTGAGCTATTGAACTCTTAGGGACTTTGGAGATGACCTTGCCCAATGCCATTTCACAGATGATGAATCTGAGGGTGGAAGACGTTGACTGACTTGGCTTGTGCTTGCTATTGGCAGACCCTGAGCTAGAGCGTGGTTTTGTCAGGCCCAATCCAAGGATTTCTTTTTTTTTTTTTAATTAAATTTTTATTTGGAGGTGGCTCTATATTCCTATGCAGTTGTAAGAAGTAACACAGAGACCCTTTGTGCCCCCTTTACCCAGCATCCCCCAGTGGTAACATCTTGCAAAACTATAGCAGCATCACACCCAGGAAAACGGACCTTGACACCATCAAGATACAGAATCACGAGGAGGGCAACCCGGGTGGCTCAGTGGTTTAGCACCTGCCTTCAGCTCAGGGTGTGATCCTGGAGACCCGGGATCGAGTCCCACGTCAGGCTCCCGGTGCATGGAGCCTGCTTCTCCCTCTGCCTGTGTCTCTGCCTCTCTGTGTGTCTCTCATGAATAAATAAATAAAACCTTTAAAAAAAAATCAGCCATGCCTAAATGGAAGGTCCCACATACCCTTCTAGGTGACAAAGAGCAGCATCCTACCTCTTAGAGTTGCATTGTAGTAGAGGAAATAGGCACCTGCATAGTTACCTTGCCACAGACTATTTATAAAAAATAAATAAATAAAAGAACCACGAGGATTCCTCGCGCTGCTCTTTTACAGCTACACCCAATCTTCACTCAACCCACTCTTAAGTCATTGGCAACCACTGTAATCTCTTCTCCGTTTTTATGATTTTGTCATTTCATGAATGCCACATAAATAGAAACGTGCAAGATATAATCTTTTGAGATTGGCTTTCCTTCACTCAGCATAATGTTCTGGGGATTCATCTAGATTGTTGTATCACTTTGTCTCTTTTCATTATTGAGTAGGTAGGGATGGAACATACCAATGCTTTTTCCCCACAGGCTACTTCTCTTCCAATTTTGGGAAATCTTTGCCATTTTCCACTTGTAAGGTTAAGGAGATGTACTTATGAAGAAGTAGTTTGATTTTGAAATCCTCCTTTCCTATTTGGAGACTTAGGGAGAGCCTTTGTAAAGACAGCAGAGACCCATGTAGTGTAAAAGGTGTTGTGGTGGTGGCTCAGCCTCCTTTGCTTTGTGATCAAAGTGAGCAGCACTTCAGGGAGGACCGAATACACTTCCTGAGAGGCATGGTGAGGAGGAGGGTCTACCAAACACCATATCTGTGTGAGGCAGCCTCGCAAGGGATCAACATCTCAGCTATTAAACGGGGCAAAACGATTGCAGACCTCATCTTTGCATCACAAAAGGGATTTGCAGGTGCCAGTTGTCATGACTGAAAGTGGAGCGTGGCCAGAAGACAGGATTTAGCACCTGCCCACTCTCTAAAACTGGGCTGTGGCTTTAACGACCTGGTAATAGTGTTGAGATTTGGCTCCTGTGTTATCCCATAAAGATAGATTCATTAGGAAGGCGAAATGCTCCTAGGGGAAAACGTGCTTTGGTTCTTGAATTAAATTTTAGTTCAAATCACAATGGGCTGCATTGGCATTTTGCTGTGAACATCTGCAAGGATACTCAGTGATCACAACCGGAACTTCAGAACCGTCAATCGGGAGATGGGAGGTCGCAAAGCCATACCCACCTCCCTGGGCGTGCCCGTGTGGCCTAACCTCTGAAGAGGACTTGAAGACAGTGGTGGAGGGGGGAAGAGGTGGGCTCGAGAGTACTGGAACTGAAGAATGGGCTTCGGGGAGCACATTTATTTGAAGAACGCTTAGATGAAGAGATAGAAGCTCTGGAAACGTAAAACAAGCAAAAGGGGGAATGTCATAGGGCGTATTAAGTCTGATGGACAATCCTTAAGGGGCGTCCCTTGATGTAAAGTGGGGCCCGCATGCTGTGTGACCCCTAGAGTGGAGTGAGGTGCGAGGATGGGGGGTCACGGCTTGTGCCGGCTACGCTGGCTAGACCTCAGACAGCGCTAGAAGGAACCAGCAGGAAAGTGCCGATTCATCTGGATTTTTATTTTCACATCAGCAGTTTTAATTTGAAGTCGCCTGTCTGAGACTCGGTGATTTAATGTCTTTTTAATGCCCTGAGATTCTCCTGCCCGGGCTGTGAAGTCCGTTGTGAAGCTGCATGGGGGTGAGCAGCCTGGTATTAAAAATGAACAGTTTGGAGAGTCATTTCTGTACCTTCTAAGGTCAGAAATAATGTATCGTTCTTCAGAGAGCCAGGCTGCGGCCCCTGCCCGCTCCGGCTCTAGCCCGCTGTCCCCGCGCCGAGGCCTGCCTTGGAATTTTGCTCACAGACACTTAGGCGTGCTTTGTAGGTAGCGAGTTTCCGTCTTGCACGTCCCTCACCCCGAGAAGCCTGTTGTCATGAAGGTAACGACGGTCTTTCCGGGCTAGAGTCCCGACGGGGGAAGCCACCAAAGCATTTGGGCCACTAGTCAGCTGGGGCAGCCAGGTGGGAAGCTTCAGGTGAAAGCATTGCGGATTCCCTGTCGCTTCCCTCGTGGCCTGGCGGTCAGTACCAAGGTTAGGTCCTAACCCCCGGGGCCTGCACCCAGATCACACCACCCCCCACCGTCCCCCACCATCGCAGCGGGCCACCGCCGGGCCGCCCAGCTGGCCGGGTGGGACTGCTGCTGGATACACGAGGCTTCAGGCTTCAGATGCAGCAGAACTGGCCGGTCTTGTTCGAGCAGCCCAGAGAAATCGGTGTTCTCCAGGGGTGCTTCTGTGGCCACCCGGGGTGGGCAGACCTTCCCGTGGAAGGACATGAGAGCAGTGAAAGGAACGGCTCCTCCGGGGCCACGTCCAGCACACCTCTGCCACTGCAGGCAGCTTCCCGAAGAGGTCTGTACTTGCCGGGTAGGGGGAGCGGCTAGCAGCGGACGGAGGTTTCGAATTGATGGGTGCTACCAAGTCAAATTGATAGAAGAGTCGATCAATAGCCAATCAATTCTATTGAGAGAATAGTCCTTCTCCCACCCCTTCTAGCACCGACTGTTCACTTTTTCTTGCCCTCAGTGTCTTCATGGGAAAGGAGGCACAAAAGAAGGAGCGTAGAGTAGAGAGTAGGAAGCTACACTCTAATAAACTCGATTGTTTGGTCTTGAACCCAAGCTGTGCAACTTACCGCAAGTATATTATTTAGCCAGTCAATGTCCTGGTTTTTCCTCACCTGTAGAGTAGGGGTTATAATACCTATTTTGTTGGGTTTTTATATAGACTAAATAGATTCACAAGTGTGTTCCCGTGATTCATTACTGCGTTACTTTAAACATAGTGTGTTAAAACAACCATAATCATTTTACTAGTATTGCTTCTGGCCCTAGTAGTTGATGGGTGTCACCTGGGCCTTTCCTATTTAGGGTCTATTATGCAGTTGCAGTCAGATGGTGGCTGGAGCTGGAGTCATCTTGACCTCAACTGGGACTGTTGGTCAGAATACTTGCATCGGGGCTCTCCTGTGGTTTGGGCTTCCTCACAGCATGGAGGCTGGGTTTCAAGAGCAAGTGTTCTAACAACACGAGATGGAAGATGCACCACTTTTCATGAACTAGTCTCAAAAATCACATGGCCTCGCTTCTTCCATATGCTGTTGGATAAAGGAGTCCTAAAGGTCCAAAGGTTCAAGGGGAAAGGGCCCAGATCCTACCAGTCAACAGAAAGAGGGCCAGTATTCCTATAGGAAGAATATATGGGGTGGGTAGGTGGCCATAGCCATCTCTAGGAAGGCCAGTGTGACACAGAATGTAGTCCGCTTCGAGCAGTATCTGGTTCATGGATGCTCAGTATTAGTTCCCGTCACTCACTGGATTCTAAGCCTGCTGACCTCAAAATGGGGTATCCCATTACTTCTTATCCCAGCCTCAATTCTAAGGAAAGTCTGGGGGGAAGTTGCTCTTAGCCCTGTGGTTTTAATGATGCCACTACATGCCTGAGTCTAAGGCTCCGTAAGGCAGAACTGGATTTGAGGCTGTTGTAGCCTTTGGAGGTTAAACCTTGAGGGGAAGGACAAGAAGAAATCCAAGCCAGCCTGGAAAATGCAGCTGGGTCATTTGGTCATAGCATGGTCACAACAATGCTGGAAGCCAAGTACACTCTACTCCAGTACGCTTCCCCCATACACACTCCTGTGACCCAGCATGATTGATTTCCAGAAGGAGCTGACTACAGTGTCACCCTCATATTCGTTGAGGCTTGTAAGCTCAGGATAAAACTGAGTAAAATTTTTCTTGGCACTGGGCAGGGTCCCTGTGAGGTTGAATGCCTCTGAGGCCAATCACCTTATGGACATTCTGGATAGTGTTTGTTTGATTTTGGGGTGACCCTTACTTGAACCTGAATCTCAAAGACTAATGGATTAGATAGCTTAGTCATGGGAACACCAGTGCAAAGCCAGAGCTCTAGGGCTTTTGTTGCAAGTAAATGAAACATAAGAAAAGGCCTCTTGCATGTCATCTGCTTCTTTGCAGACCAAATAGCACCAAGAGCAAGCCTTGGGCCGCAGGCAGTATTGACAGACCAAAGCAGCTTCCCCCAGATGTGTCTGGGTCCTCCAGGACTCCTCCTGCCTTTATGTAATGTAATATCTTTCACCTGAAAAAAGAAATTAAATGATAACCTTGCTCTCTTCTTTATAGAGGAAGGAATCTGTATGGTCCAAACAGAAAAGCAAAGAAATCAAAAAACTTTAGAAAGGCCTTAAAATATTCAAAAGTGAAAACCACACAGGAAGCTGGCACTGCCCCTGTGGATATCATTCAACTATGTGCATTTACCCAGGGTTTTTGGTGAGTTATGTAGGGCTCTTCCTTTTTTTTTTTTTTTTTTTTTATGTAGGGCTCTTCTAAAGATCCTAATGGAAATGTTTGCCCTAGAGTAAGCCACTTGTTAAATCTGATAGTAGCTCAGGGGTTCATCGCTATTAAATCCTTGTAGGTGGATTATATTGGTTTGTATTGATATGCAGGGAAAGAGTAAAAGCAAACAGCTCAGGCCTCTAGACCTCCCGGTCCAGTCCCTCAGTCTTTCATTGCCTTGTTCCCCCCGCTGACAACACCAAAGGTCATCCTGGGAAGAACTGCCTCTCTGCAGACTGGAACGGGCGAACCAGAGCAAGTCATGGGTAGGCGGATGATTCTAATGAACTGCTCATAAAGCAGAGGCCAAGAAAGGATGAAAGGGAAACAAGGAACAGGAATTGAAAAATAATAATAGACTTTATCGTGTAAGATGGCATTGCCATCTGAAGACCGAAAACATCTTATTACTGTCCTACGCTGAAATTCTTATCCCAAACCAAAACAAAGGTTGGTTATGTAATATTTTTATAGCACCTGTGTCTTAGTTTGGATTCACCCAAAAGCACGTTGACATGAGGACTTGGGTGCAAGTAGTTTATTTGAGGGGCAGTAAGCACAAGTGAGAAAGTAAGGGAAAATCAGTAGAAAGGGTGTTAATGAGCTGTGGACGCTGGATCTCAGTCCTGCTGGGGACCCTTTGAGGAGCCATGTGTCGCATATCTCAGAATTGTCCTGCAGAGGAATAGGGAACCTGGGCCATTTAATCTTTGGTTCCAGCCCCTACTGGTTGAGGCTTGCCCTTGGGATGTAAAACAACTTCCTTCCTTCCTTCCTTCCTTCTCTCTTCCTTCTCCCTCCTCTCTTTTTTCTCTTCTTTTCCTTTTATTCTTTCTTTCTTTATTTTCTTGTTTTCTTTCTTTCTTTCTTCCCATCTATTTGTTCTAGGCTGTGTGTAGGTTTAGCTAGCTGAATGAATGAATGAATGAATGAATGAATATATGTCAATGGAACTGTATTTAGAAAAGCACAGTTGGTTTGTGTACACTTTTTCTTATGAGGCAATATTATATCATCTATCTGATAAAAGGGGAGAAGACATTTTATCCTGCCACCATCTGGCCTGGACACAATCTTTAGCATTTGTTCAAAAAGATAACTGGCGATTCGACCTTTACTCCATGGATTTTACTTGTGAAAGAGCCACCATACTATGCCTCCCTAAACTCACCATGCTCTTTCTGGATCCATTCAGAACCTGAAACTCCTAGAGAAGAACAAAGCAGGATGCATTAGGTGGCTAAGGTTGTACATTGAATCTTGAGAGATTTGATCTCCTCAAATAAGACTAGGAAACTAGGAGAGGAGACCAAGCAGCACTATATCCTGGGGATTGTCGTTGTCAACATACTCCCATTATTCAGGTTTCAAAGGGCCAAGCAATGGGATTAAGGGATAATTTTAATTCAGTATAATAAAGCTGCATATGAAGAAGGCCTGCTCAATGCAAGAAACAAAAGAGTTTTGCTTATCATGTTGGCTTCCAGGTATAGGTCTAAGAATCAGAACTCAGGGGAACAGGTGTTCTGGCAAACACTGATGACTCTTTCCTTATTTGGTGATGAACACAGAAACAGAAAGCCAAGAACAACAACATAGAACCTATGGAAAGGTGAAGAAAGGGAAATATTCCAAAACCCCAGAGAAGGTAGGTAGCTTCAAGAGTGGAGACAATATAACCTGAGGATATATAAGGACATTCATGGGGAAAGAATCAGAAGAAGGCTTTTTTAAAAAAAAAAATTAGGAATTCTCATTATCATTCAAGAAGACTCAGATTCTATGAAATAGAAACAGAAAATCATAACGAAAGAGCTGACTGAGATAGGAAGAAAATCCACATATGGAAAAAGTAACCTAAGCCTCTCTTTACAGAAGGAAAACATGAAATTAGCACCACGTGTCTTCTTTTTAAAAAGAGAGTCAACTTTAAGGAAAACTAAAAGAGACATCTTTTGAACCTGAACATACTATGTTTATTTAGATGCTGTGCTGCAAACTCTGTTTTATAAGGACACTGGGTTTAGGAACTAGTAAACTACAGAAGAGCCTTTGTTAGCTGACTAGTTAGGTGGGAAATTTTCTCACCACCTCGGTTTGTCTTCTCCTCTTCATCATAAGTGACAAAGTGCTCTATTGCTTTCTCCTACCATTCAAAGTAGAGCGAAGTGGGTACTCTGGTCAGATTATTTTATTAGCACTCGGGTTTATCAGTCTGAAATTTAAGCATTACAGTCTTTATAAATGTGAAAGTTGGTGGAACAAGTTTTAGATAATTGTGAAAAGGTGTGGAACCGGCTGGTGTAGGAGATGGTAGCAGTTCATTCATGATAACTATCATTCATTTTCTTTTGTTTTGTTTTTAAAGATTTTATTTATTGATGAGAGACACAGAGAGAGGCAGAGACACAGCAGAGGGAGAAGCAGGCTCCACGCAGGGAGCCCGATGCGGGACTCGATCCCAGGACCCCAGGGTCACGCCCTGAGCCAAAGGCAGATGCTCAACCGCTGAGCCCCCCAGGCGTCCCTTATTTTGTATGTAAGAAACTTGTATTGAACTTACTCTATTTTTCACCCTTTCTCCGTCTCTGCTTCTTTCTGGGTTTTTGTTCCTCAATATAGATACACAATATAATCTCTGGAATTTGAGACGGGACATCACTCTTGTCCTTTCTCTGTAGTAGTTCAAAAATAAAAGTGCTTCCGGAAATGCCTAAACCAAAAGTGTAATGGTGAGTCACTGGAGGTTAACAAAGAACCTAAGAATGCAATAGCAGTAAAAAGCAGAATTTATTTTTTTTAAGATTTATTTATTTATTTATGATAGACAGAGAAAGAGAGAGAGAGAGGCAGAGACACAAGAGGAGGGAGAAACAGGCTCCATGCACCGGGAGCCCGACGTGGGACTCGATCCCGGGACTCCAGGATCGCGCCCTGGGCCGAAGGCAGGCACCAAACCGCTGAGCCACCCAGGCATCCCCCCAAAGCAGAATTTATACTGCAGAAATCTGATTCAAACATGAGAGATTTTTTTTTTCAGGTTCATGGGGAAAAGGGTAAATTTAAAAAGAAACATCATGAAAATGAAGATGACTGACATGGACATAGAGAATCCGGGATTTATCCTCAGAATCACAGGTCTTCTTTGACGGTAAAAGGAAAACAACTAGAACAAGAACCATGGTCAAAGAAGAACTATGGGGAACTTGAGAGAGGATGAGAAGGAAGGCTAGAGAGCTGGACTTGTGGAGTGGGGGGCAACAGAGAGCGGGTCGGGGAGGGGGAAGGGGGGTAGACCCATGCAGACGGGGCAGACTCCCCAAATTCCAGGCTAACTCAGCTCTCACGGCCACGGTCAACGGTGTGCCGGGAAAACCTCACACTAGCTTGTGAGAACGGATTATTACATTTTCAGCAATCCTGTGAGCTGGCCACTAGACACAGCCACCGTTAGAAATGAAGCTATAAACCTACAGGTACGTAAATCATTAAAAACAAAGGTAGCAAATATTCAGGGCTTGCCACTCCGTAACTATTTTACTATATTTTTCTATCATTTGTGCTCTCGAGGCTATTTGCACCTTCGGTGCGGGGTCAGTGCCGTCCAGCGGCGGCCGCTGCACATCCCTCCCAGCTCTGTGCTCTGGATGTCACGGTGGGGACGTGAAATCGGCCACAGTGGGAGTATTTATGCCACTGAAGTCAATGCTGCACATCGAGGTTCGGTTTCTTGTTCTATTGCTTGTCTAGACTGCAGAAAGTACCTGTAGAAAAGGTTAATAAAGGAGGTTGAGCTTGAAAGTAAGCTGAGCCTGGGGGCACGTGGGCGGCTCAGCTGGTTGAGCGTCTGACCCTCGTCGTGACCTCCAGGTTGTGGGGTGAGGCCCACGCCGGGCTCCCTGCTGGGCAAGGAGCCTCTCTCTCTAAGAAATAAAATTAAATTTAAAAAAAAAAGTATGCTGTGTCTTTTTCATTGTGTTGTGAATAGCACAAAGAGTTAAAGGAGCATTCTTCCAGGATTCAGAAAGTATCTATTGAACAAAGAGTTCACTGAAGTCATTGACAGATGAGTCAAGTTCTAATATGTTTTCCTCTTTCTTTTTCTTAGTATAAAAGAAACTATCGGGACGCCCGGGTGGCCCAGCGGTTGAGCACCTGCCTTCAGCCCAGGGCGTAACCCCAGGGTCCCAGGATTGAGTCCCACGTCGGGCTCCCTGCATGGAGCCTGCTCCTCCTTCTGCCTGGGTCTCTGCCCTTCTCTCTGTGTCTCTCATGAATAAATAAATAAAATCTTTTAAAAAAGAAAAACTATCTATCAACTGACATTCATGTTGGAATCACACTAATTTCTTCATTACAACCATAGTAACAACAGTTCAGTAAAAACCAAGGAAACATTCAATGAGAGTCAATTAGCTATATGGGATTTAGAATAAAGAGAAGCATATTTTATTCTTATTTATCATTTGTGTGCTACACATCCTATTTATCAGTAAAATCCATAATAAATGCACATAGGTTTATACACATACTTTTTTTGGGAAATCTTGTTTTTTATATAACTGGCCACATCCTCTTAATTTTCATGGATTATGAAGAACAGGGGAAAAAGCTCCTCATGCAACAAAGTGGGTAAAACATGATACTAACAAAGGGAACAAAAATGATGCCTTTCTCGGGTGATTTTCTTTGGAGAACCAAAATGCTAAGGGACAATGAGGGCAGCTGCAGAATTTTGGGAGAAAATATTGTGATCAAAGAAGAAACATCCAGGCAGGATGCCTTTTGCGTGTGAAGGTCACAGAATGACTTTCGGTAACGGCCACAGACCCTCCGAAGCTATTTCACCTGCATTTCCTTCGTGAAAAACCTACTCGCCTACCTTCTCTAACTGGCCAAGAAATAGATCAAAACGAGGAGGTCAAGGATAGGAAGCGGAGAGGAAGCAGTGAAACAAGCTACCCGCAGAAGAGGACGGAATTGCTGAAAATTTGGCCATGAGCCAAATGCAACTAAAATATCTGAAAACTTCTTGAGTTTGAGGATATAATAAAAATAACTTAATGAAAAAGAAGAGAATAGAATAATGATCATGATTTGTTAGTGGTTGTACTGATTTCCTGATTCGAGATGCCCAAGCTATAGAGAGATCCAGACTTTATAAACTCCATACTATTATTATTACTATTTTATTTTTTATTTTTTGTAGAGAGAGAGAGAGGAGGGAGGGGCAGAGGGGGAGAGTGAGAGACTCCTTAAGCAGATTCTCCGCTGAGATTTAGAACCACAGCGTGTCTCCTCTACTCTTCCAGTTTCAAATACATCTAGTTTTTCGTTCACCATGATGATCGTGTTTATTAGTTTTCAGTAACCTCAATTCAGTTATTCTTTCTAAAAAGATTTTTATGAGGACAAATCTTTAGAGCAGTTTCAGGTCCACGGCAGCAATGAGCAGAGGTGCAGAGATTTTCCGTAGCTCGGGCCCCGCATGCAGAGCTCCCCTGCACGGCCACCGACCCCCCACCAGCTCCAGTATAGTTGATGAGCCTGGGCACAGCCTCGTCCCCAAAGTCCGCAGTTTATATTCCAGTTTACTCTTGGTCTCTGACTCTAAGGGTCTGGGCTAATGTGTAATGACATGTATCCTCCTTGATAGAATCACACCAAGTATTTTCACTACTCTGAAAATCCTCAGCGCCCCACCTATTTGTCTCTTTCCACATTTCCAACCTCTTTTACCACCTCATAGTTGTGCCTCCTCCAGGATGTCACATAGTTGGCCTCACGCAGTACACAGTTTTTTTCAGATTGGCTTATTTCACTGCATTTAAGGCTCCCTTGTGTCTTCTAATGGTTTAATAGCTCATTTATTTTTTAGCACTTTTTTTTAAAAGATTTATCCATTTATGATAGACGTAGAGAGAGAGAGACTGGCAGAGACACAGGCAGAGGGAGAAGCAGGCTCCATGATGGGAGCCCGACGTGGGACTCGATCCCGGGACTCCAGGACTGCGCCTTGGGCCAAAGGCAGGAGCTAAACCGCTGAGCCACCCAAGGATCCCCAATAGCTCATTTATTTTTAATGCTAAGTGATATCCCGTTGTCTGGATGAACCACCATTGGGTTGACCATTCACCTGCTGAAGGACATCTTAGTTGCTCCCAAGGTTTGACAATTACGAATTAAGCTACTATAGACATGTGTGTGCAGGATTTCGTGGGGACATACATTTTTAACTCCTTTGGATAAATACCAAGGAGTGTAATTGCTGGATTGTGTGCTAAAAGCATGTTTATTTTTACAATGAACTGCCAAGCTGTCTTCCACAGCGGCTGTGCCATTACACATTCTCGGGGAGTTCCCGTTGCTCCGCATCCTTATCAGCATTTGCTGTGCCAGGATTCCAGAGCGTGGCCGTTTGAATAGTCGTGCAGTGGCATCTTTACGTTGTTTCACTTCGCGTTTCCTTCATGACGTCCAGCGTGGAGCATCTTTCCATATGCTTACTTGCCATCTGTATATTTTACTTGGTGAGGTGTCTGCTAAGGTCTCCGACTCATATTTTTTTTATTGGTTTGTTTGTTTTCCCACTGTTGAGTTTTAAGAATTATTCGTACGAAGGTATCTATATCTTTTTCCCTTTGCTCCCTTTCCATCATATTATCTGTAAAATTGAAGATGTATTGTTTTCTAGGATAGGCTAGATGGGTGATAGGTATTAAGGAGGGCACTTGATATGATGAGCACCGGGTGCTGTGTGTAAGTGAGGAATCACTGAATTCTACTCCTGAAACCAACATTGCACTATATGCCAACTCACTAGAATTTAAATTAAAATTTGAAAAAAAAAAGATATATTACTCTCCAAACCTCATTTTTTTCCCTCAATGCCTACAACCCAGGCAATACCTAAGAGCATAATATACCCCCACCCTGGGTATAATCTAGAGATCTGTACCCCTCAAAGTGTCAGGTAGCATGTTGTTAGAGGGTAGAGGGGCTGAGGCAGAGAACCAAATATCTCAACAACTTCTACTGTTCTGCACCTCGACAGTCAGTGCCTATTGATGCAAGAGGAGATGCTGGATCCAAGGGCCTGGCTCATACTTAAGAGATGAGACAGAGAGAAAGCGCTTTCAAACCGCTGGTTAATCACTGTTCAAAGGCCAGGATCGGAGGTTCCTGACTCTCAGCTCATTAAGAACCATGCCTTGCTTTTTTCTTAGAAATGGGAACTACAAAGGATGAGGAATTAGGTGCAGAGGAAGGAGACAGTAGGGGCTAGGAGGGAGGAGACTTCTGTGCTGTCGTTGAACCAGTGGTTAAGAATCACCCCATTGGTGCCTCTCCACCTTGTTCATTATCCCTCCACTAAGCCTGTTACAATCTGGCCCATAATTTACTATCAGAGCCATTTTCTCAGAGAAGTAGACTTTCTTTGTATGTTGTTTTTCTTTGTATGTTATTTTTTTTTGCATTCCTTGAAAGGGGTCCCTTTGTTTCCCCTGAAAATTTCTATCACTCGTTGCTCGATCTGAGCTGCCTTATGTTCCTCTCAATGGGCTCATCTCCAGAGGGCATTAGCTAGAGGCATCTTGAAACATCCACCACATGCTCGTTTTATTCCTCTTGCTTCCTTTGCTTTTTCAAGGTTTATTTCAATCCGTGATTATTGGAGGCTCTTCAGATTTTACATCCAACACTTCCTAGCCCTTGCCTGATCTTTAAAAATTTGCATAACAGTCTTTAGGTGTATGGTTCAATAGTGTTGAGTGTATTTGCGTTGTTGTGCAACAGATTTCCAGAACCTTTTCACCCTGGAAACTTGAAACCCTATACCCTTTAAACAACAATTCTCTCTTTCTCCCTTTGGTCGGATTTTACATTAAAGTCATATAACGAAACAATTGTCTGGACTGCCATTAAGGAGGGAAACAGCTCCCAATCCTTGGGACTTAGTTTTATGCAAAAATGAAGATGGTAGGAGGATTCTTTTTAAATTAGGAAGAAAAAAATATCCAGAAGAAACCTCCGTCTTGTTAGGTGTGGTAGTCATGCATGTGTGTGTCTATATCTGTATCTATCTCTATCTGTCTATAAGTGGGATGATACTTGGCCTCTGAATCATCAATATTTTAAATATAAAACAGCCACAGCCATGAATGATATGCAACACATAGGACCCAGACCATTTTTGTGGCAATTCTAAACACATTTGTAGTTATAACACCCACTCCTCCTGTTGTTCTAACTTTATGCAATTTCTATCTATAAGACAGCCCCAAATCTTCCCGTTCCCAGAGGAAGCCTGCCATCTGTTCATCAAACTTGGAGCACACGGAGGGAGCAGCTGCAGTTTCCAACTGAATCTCAATGTGTATATGTTAGTCATTAAGAAAGAAATTTGTGCTCATTTATGTTTTGAGTCATAACTCTGGTTGGTCCCAACAAAACTGTCAATGCCAGTCCCAAGGGAGCAAGATCTGGGTTCTGTTCCCAGAAATGCTCTCCTGATGGATTTTGGGCAACTCATATAAAATTCCTTATCTTGGACTCCATTTAAAAATGGAAAACTTTTTTTAAGGATTATTTACTTTAAAAAGAGAGGACATGTGAATGGGGGGACAGGCAGGAGGAGGGGCAGAGAATCTCAATTAGACTCCCCACTGGGGCTCGATCCCAGGGCCCCCAGATCAGGAGCTGAAGTCAAGACTTGGATGCCAAGCGACTAAACCACGCATGTGCCCCGGGAAATGTTTGTTTCGCCTTTTTAAATTTTCTTGTTGAGAATCAAAAGGTTGCTCTTTGATCTCCTTCCTCATGTTTTTGGGGAGAGTAGCTTATGTTCAGCTCTGAGAGCCAAGTTCTCTTTGAAGAAAGCGTCTAAGGAACGATCATGGCCAATGGCTGGGACGAGCCAGGGAGATCAGTCAGTCCAGTGCCCCTTAATCTTCAGATCTACCTAGGACCTTGTTAATTTTTGCATTATCTTTATATAAGCTATTATTTACTTAATATGTACTTTTTTTTTATGAGAGTCACACAGAGAGAGAGAGAGAGAGGCAGAGACCTAGGCAGAGGGAGAAGCAGGCTCCATGCACCGGGAGCCCGATGTGGGACTCGATCCCGGGTCTCCAGGATCGCGCCCTGGGCCAAAGGCAGGCGCCAAACCTCTGCGCCACCCAGGGATCCCTACTTAATATGTACTTAAATAGATTTCAGACTGACTTATTTTTAACACTTTTCTTTGCCCTGTATAATGATGTCTGTACCTTATAGTTTAGATATGCCATTAGCCTTGCATTACAAATTAAAAAAATACAGAATTTTAAATATATATATTTCTCCCAAGTTACATTAAAATAAACATGCAATTCTTTTAAAAATTATTTTTAAGGTTTATGTTGAGATATAACTGACAAATAGCCATACTAATTTCAGGTGTACAACATAATGACTTGAAACGTGTTTACTGTGAAATGATTACCCGAATATTTCTAGTCAACATCCATCACTACACATAGTCACAAATTTCTTTTTCCTTGTGATGAGAACGCCTAAGGTCTGCTCTCTTAGTAACTTTCAAATATACGATACGGCATTATTCACTATAATCTCCACGCTGTGTATTACACCCCGTGACTTATTTATTTTATACCTGGAAGTCTGTGCCTTTAGCCTCTTGCGCCTATTTCTCCCACCCTCCCCTACCCTACCTCTGGCAACCACCAGCCTGCTCTCTGGAAACACCCAATTCTTACAAGAAAAGAGAATCACGTCTCATCTAAAATCAGCGGTTTGCACATCACACTCTGGGAAACACGATCTAAACCAGCTTCCTCAGCTTGTGCACTTGGAAACGGAACTTCAGAAAGCGCATGGTTTATAAAGTCCCTTAGCTGCCTGGAATCCAGGGCTTCTGACTTCAGTTTTCTAACATATGGAAATGGGAATGAGAAAGGCGTTCTGGTGATAAATCTATCTGGAATTTGGTTAGGAGGATTCAGGGAGACGTGATGGCTTAAAAACATAGCTTGGGCGGAGACTGTAGAAGACCTTGGGTGCTCTGCGTAGGAGCAGAACCTTCTCCGTGGCCTACAGGGTTTAAATCCTACGACCCAAGGAACGTCTCCGGAGATCGTTATTTTCCGAATTAGCCACCGCTGCCCCTGAAGACCTGAAAGCTGGTGAGGATTGAACGAAGGAAGCCTGGGAGGACGCATGTCCCTCTGAAGCGACTCTGCCTCTGTCCTTCATGCTTTGCTTTGCGGCATCTCTCTGCTCCTCCTGGGCCAGCCCGCGGTCCAGGGCCACCTCGGGAGGCTGCAGTCGGGGGCACAGCTTGCAGCCCGTGTCCTCCTGAGCAGATGCCCGAGGCCGGCCGTGGCCTGCGGGGACAGCGAGGACAGGGTGGGCCCCGTCTCCAGCCCCCGCCTCTGGCACCGTCTCTGGCTCGGCCCCACGCGGGAAGGCCCAGGGCTCGGCGCGGACCCTTCACACCCCCTCGCTCTGGAGGTCAAGGCCCCACCGACACGCTCGGTCCCGACACTTTGAGCTGCTTCTGTCTGCAGCTTGGACCCCAAGTCCCAGCCGCAGCCCTTCTACGGCCGCCACCTAGACGACCCCGGGCCCGACAGGTGCTCTAGGCTCCCTGCACCCCAGTCAGGGGTGGCTCGGCCACCTCCACGCTCTGACTCCATCCTCCCAATGCTCGTGTCACATGAGCAGGTGTCATTTTTCTTCCTTATTCCCTCATTTAAACCACTAATTTGAAGCTTATCCCAGCCACAGTACGGGTTCCTCGGGCGTGCTGCGGGGCCCGTCACCAGGGCAGCCTGGTGTCCTCGCCGTCCGAGGCACAGATCCGGGCCACCCCGGGCACGGGGGCATCGCTGACTTTGGACCGGAGACAAGGGGCGGCCCAGGGGCCCTCAGGGCCCGCCAGAGCCAGACACCACTGTGTCTCCAAGACGAACGTTCCCATTAGTATCCGACGTTTGGGTGATAGATTAGGATCATGAGCGCTTAAATTTTTAAATGTTACTTAAAATTTAACACTATGTTAATATTAGGTTGATGAAGTCTCGTTGTAAATGCAATTGTCAAGAAGAACACACGTGGACAAGGGCTGTCGTTAGGGCCCGTGACTGCCAACCTGCCCCAGGCCACACGCCCGGCTCCTGATCCCTCTGGCTCCCCGCCCCCTCGGTGTGGACGGCCGGACCCGGGCAGGGAGGGGAGGCCGACCTCGGCTCCTTCGAGCTGAACAGGGGAGGCTGGGAGGGGCCGGAGCAGGGCTGCGGGCAGGGAAGGGGACCGGCAGTCACCCTCAGCATCTGCTTCCCCGGCTCGCTCTCCACATCCAGGCCCCACTTGGCCGGCCAAGCAAACCCCAAACCCGCCAGCCACCTGGACGCCGCTGGGCCCTTGCCCTGGCCATTCGGGGCCTCCCCTCTCACCTGCCCACCCTGTCTGATCCCCACGCCGCCACCAAAGTGAGCCTTTAAAAATCATCCACTATGTCTTTTCCCTTATGAGAATCCTTTGATGGTTTCCCACTGAACTAACGATCGACCCCAAATTCTCGATGTGTCCTACAAGCCCCGCGCAGCCGGTTTCCCCAGATGACTTCCCCAGCGCGAGCCTTCCCCGCACTCGCCGCCCGGGGCTCTCCCGCCTCGAGATGCACCTGCTGCCCTCTGCTCCGCGTCGGCAACACCTGCTCCACCAGGCCGAGGCTGAGACGTCGCCTCCTCGGGGGGACAGGTCTAAGCTTATTGCTCACCTGCCATCGTCTTATATTCTCACATGATACTTTTCCTTGTGATGCTTCTCAAAACGTGTACTTCCCTATTTATTTAAGCAGCAGCTGCTCCACACCAGCCATCGACTCCAGGGGGCAGGGCAGCGTCCACTCTGTTATCAGCGGCTCACGTCCAGCATGCGGGGGGTTGGCAATAAATATCCCTCGGAATAAAGGTCATTTGGTTTGTGTTGTAAATTGAAATGTGCATATATTTTCAGGAAATCTAGCTTTAGGGGGATCAAATTATTCCTTGAAGAATTTATCATCTAAGGCTGCACATAAAAGACGTTATTAGATAGTATAACAATGTATTTCATTAGGATCCAGAAGAGAGAGGAGACTATTGATTAAATTGATATTAAAAATTTAATAGCGACTGATTTTTTTAATCACAAAAAGAAATACTTGTGTAACTGGCCCCTTGAATAGGCTGGACTCTCGGGATGTATTCAAAAAGCATATTTATTTTTTATTATTTTTTATTTCCCATGATCTGTTTTCAAATGTATTCAGTGGAGGAAGTGTTTCCCTGGCCTGGCTTACTTTTCCATAATGATAATAGAAATAATAATTGTAGAATTATTATTTATTTTTATTTTTATTATTATTATTACCTCAGTTTCAATTCAGGAAGTAAGATATCCATCCCAACTAACGACCCCACCTCCGGACTCCATCTAAAGGTAAAATGTTTCCGCTTCCCTAGTTTTCTTTAGGTGGGAAGACAGGGAAGGGGATGGGGTCCCCCTGTCTCTCCTTTCCCAAGTGGGGCTTCTATCCCTTCTTTGTTATTTTGCTAGTTGTGTTTTCCATCCTTATGGATTGATGTGGTTGAGGGAGAAGTGCTGGGGGAAGAAGGAAGCGGGACAGAGAAGTCTTCCCGGACGGGCACCGTTGTGGGGTGGCTGTGCCTTCTTCCTGCTGGGTCGGTGTTTAATTTCTCTGTCTCTTCCCCTTGGGAGGCCCTTTGCGAGGATTCTCGACCGCATGACCTGTGAGATGGGCCATGTGTGTATATGGACACACGAGGGGAGGGAGAACATGAGGAAGGGAGCAACTGGCAGAAAGAGAGGGAGATAATGTCAAGAACAGGCTCATGCCATTGTGGGGACTGGCAAGTGCCAATCCGTGCAGCAGGCCGGCGGGATGGAAATCCAGGCAAAAAAAAAAAAAAAAAAAAAAAAAGATAATCTTGGATCTGGAATCTCCAGAGTGGAAACTCAGGCAGGGTTTCTCTGTTGCAGTCTTGAGGAGAATTCCTTCATTTTGGGGAAATCTCAGGCTTCGCTTTTATGGCCTTCAACTGATTGGGTGAGGCCCACACATGGAGAGCAATCTGCTTCTATAGAATCCGTGTTAATCGGGTCCACAAAATACCTTCACGGCAACACCCAGACACGTGCTCGACAGCGTAGCGGCACCACGGCCTAGCCAACCGGACACAGACAATGAACTGAACTGTGACTCTATCTGTCTGGCAAGTCCCATCGCACCCCCGAGATCCTCTCCTGGGTGACGTTTAGAAGGGGGTCAGCCGCTTTCTCCCAAGTATCATATTAAGCCTAAAAGAAAAGGTCACACATCACTTTCCCAACAAAATTTCTTTTTTTTTTTTTTTGGCCTTTTTTAGTAGATTCTTTCTTCCTCTAGCTTTATAAAGGCGAAATCGACGAAGAAAATTGTAAGATATTTAAAGTGTGCAACGCGATGATCTGATAGTCCTACACTTCGCCAAAGCGTCCCTCCATCCCGTTAATTCACACATCCGTCATCTCACAGGGTAACGCCTCTCTTGTGCTCAGGGTACCATGCTTTTCCTGTGCATATTTGGCTAAGATAACATTTTGTTTATAAATTAGGCACAGCGAGAGATCAATAACCATGACTAGTAATAGAGTAGGGCAACTGTAACGATGCACTATGATGACGGTTGTGCGGATGCGGGCTCTTTCTTTCTCAAAATACCTTACTATCCTATACTCACCCGTCTTTCTGTAGTGACGGGAGATGATCCAGGGCCTGTGCGGCAGGATGAGATGAGGGGAATGGCATCGCCGTGACCCAGCCTTAGGATACACTTGGCCTTCCTGGGGTCGGTGCGAAGGACGTTGGTGGCGTCTGGACCATAGTCACTACAGACGACTGAAACCACAGGAAGTGAGACTACTGCACACACATGTCTCCGTTATCCGTTGACCCACGGAGCCGCGCCGATGCTTTTTCCATCTCTTGGCTGCTGTGCATGATCGCTGCACGAACTGGAAATGCAGATATCTCTCTGCAGTTCTGTGTTTTCATCTTATTTTTTCGGACACATACCCAGAAGTGGGATTGCTGGATCACGGTCTCTCGTTTTTAAATTTTTGGGGACCCTCATATTATTTTCCACGGTGGCTGCACCAGTTTACATTTGTACCAACAGTGCAGAAGGATTCCCTTTTCTGCACATCCTCACCAACACTTGTTATCGCTCGTCGTTTCGAGTTTAGCCATTCTGACAGGTGTGAGGTGACATCCCGCTAGGGTTTGGATTCACATTTCCCTGATGATGAGTTACATTGAGCATCTTTTCATGTGTCCGTTGGCCGCCTAGATGTCTTCTTTGAAAAATGTCTATTCGGGGCAGCCCAGGTGGCTCAGCGGTTGAGCGTCGCCTTTGGCCCAGGGCGTGACCTGGGGTCCCGGGATCGAGTCCCGCGCGTCGGGCTCCCTGCAGGGAGCTTGCTTCTCCCTCTGGCTGTGTCTCTGCCTCTCTCTCTCTGTGTGTGTCTCTCATGAGTAAATAAATAAAATCTTTTTTTTTTTAAAAAAAAAGAAAAATGTCTACTCAATTTATTCAGTTCCACTCTTCATTTTTTAATTGTTTGCTGTTGAGTTGCGTAAATTCTTTATATATTTTTGTATTTCAGCTCTTTATCAAATATGTGATTTGCAAGTGTCTTCCCCCATTCCGTAGGTGGCCTTTTCATTTGGTTGTAGTTTCCTTTGCTATGCAGCAACGTTTTAGTCTGATGTTGTCCCACGTGTTTATTTTTGCTTTTGTTGCTTTTGCTTTTTGGTGTCAAAAAAAAAAAAAAGCTCATTGAAAAGGCCAGTGTTAAGGAGCTGACCCCTATATTTTCTTCATGGGGTGGTATGGTTTCAGATCTTATGTTCAAGTCTTTAATCCATTTTTGAGTTGTGTGTATGGTGTAAGAAAGTGGTCCAGTGTCATTCTTTTGCATGCGGCTCTTCAGTTTCCTCAACACCATTTATTGAAGAGATTATCCTTTCTCCTTTGTTTATTCTAGGCTCCTTTGTCACATATTAGTTGACCATCTACGCGTGGGCTTCCTTCTGGACTCTGTATTCTGTTCCATGGATCTGTGTGTCTGCTTTTATCCCAAAACAGTACTGTTTCAATTACTCAGCTTTGTAATGTTATTTGAAGTCAGCACGTGTGATGCCTCCAGCTTTGTTCTTCTTTCTCAAGATTGCTTCGGCTACTGGGGGTCTTTTGTGTTTCCATATGAATTTTAGGATTGTCTACTTCCGTGAAAGTTACCATTGAAGTTTTCGTAGGAATCACACTGAATCTGTAGATTACTTTGGGTCGTATGGACATCTTAACAAAACTAATTCTTTCAGTCTACGAATATGAAATATTTTTCCATATATTTCTGTCTTTAATATTTTTCATCAATGTCTTGTAGTTGTTAGTATATAGTTCTTTTACCTCTTTGGTTAAATTTATTCCTAGTTATTTTATTCTTTTCAATGCAACTATAAATGGGATTGTTTTCTTAGTTTCTCTTGCTGATAGTTTGCTGTTACTTACATATTTCGATTCCAGCCAATGGTTTACATTACGCGGATAGAGGTTATAGACTCTAAGACATCTTGAAGATTGATAATGATACGTATAAATCTAGGGGATGTAGATAATGTGACCTTCTCTTTTAAAATCTGGCGCCATTTATGCGGTGACTACAAATGGAACCCTTCCCATTAGTGTGACAGATAAGGATCTAAGGCAGATGTCCTCTGGGGGTTAGGGACCTAAGAAGACAGTCCCTCCCCCCAGTTATAGGATGGACACATTTGCTTCCTTACTGGGTATGCTGGACGTCGTCTCATTCTCTGTTTACTCTTTTAGGCTCAGTCTTTTCTCTCCACCCTCCTCTGTACCCCTGAAAGTTGACATGTATCTGCTGGGGCTACCAGGCTCCTGTTCTTCCAGAAGTATAGAGGGTGTCAGAGGAGATACAGGCACAGTATTTATTTCCATATCTTCCTCCCTGCCAGGCTTCAGGTTGGCAGTGGCTGAGTTCTTCTGCCAAGGCCCCAGCTCTTGTCAGGTGGATGTGTAATATTAAAGGTTCTAGGGCATTCTTTTTTTCTTCTTTTTTTTTATAAATTTATTTTTTATTGGTGTTCAATTTGCCAACATACAGAATAACACCCAGTGCTCATCCCATCAAGTGCCCCCCTCAGTGCCCATCACCCGGTGACCCCCACCCCCCGCCCTCCTCCCCTTCCATCACCCCTAGTTCGTTTCCCAGAGTTAGGAGTCTCTCATGTTGTGTCACCCTCACTGATATTTTCACTCATTTTCTCTCCTTTCTCCTTTATTCCCTTTCACTATTTCTTATATTCCCCATATGAGCGAGACCATATGTTTGTCCTTCTCCGATTGACTTACTTCACTCAGCATCATACCCTCCAGGTGCATCCATGTCGAAGCAAATGGTGGGTATTTGTCATTTCTAATGGCTGCGGAATATTCCATTGTATACAGAGACCACAGCTTTTTTATCCATCATCTGTCGATGGACACCGAGGCTCCTTCCACAGTTTGGCTATTGTGGACATTGCTGCTAGAAACATCGGGGTGCAGGTGTCCTGCCATTTCACTGCATCTGTATCTTTGGGGTAAATCGCCAGCAGGGCAATTGCTGGGTCATAGGGCAGGTCTATTTTTAACTCTTTGAGGAACCTCCACACAGTTTTCCAGAGTGGCTGCCCCAGGTCACATTCCCACCAACAGTGCAGGAGGGTCCCCCTTTCTCTACCTCCTCCCCAACATTTGTGGTTTCCTGCTTTGTTAATTTTCGGTTCTAGGACATTCTGATAACTGCTCTGTCTCTTCAGACCCGGGTATGGTGTTCAACGTTGTGGTTCACCATGCTTGCTGGTTGCCCCCACACTTTGGTCTGTAGTCCCTTAGCTCTTCTTCATTACCCTGTTTGAATATGCCATCTGCAGCCTGCCGGCAACCCGATGGATTATATAACTGATACCAGGAGAGGCCCAGAAATGAGCTCTTAAAATGGACTCTGATTGAAATGCTGATTTATTTAGTAAATACATGAATGACCTTCTTTTTTTTGTTTTCTGGGGGAAATGAGGTATCGGTGATCAATAGTATGTGGTGTCATCATGAATACTCAAAGTGCCAACAGTAATAGCATATGATGGAGTACAGATGGAGGGCAAAGTAACAGGAGACCAAGTTATCCAACTCCTCCAACACATTAATTGAATAACCTGATCTTTCTTTACTTATTGAAATAGTCTCCTTTACCATAAACCAAATTTACCATAATTATGGTACCAAATACTTTACCATAATTATTTTATATATTGAGGTCTGGGGGCTATCCTGTTCCATTTATTTGGATAAGTTTCACAGGGTCACTTTATTTCATTGACCCTTTATGTGGGTCAAGGACAAAACACTGACTCGTGGTCATAACAATCTCTGCTTCGGTAGTGCTTACTCTTCCAGGCACGGGTCTCAGTGCTTTATGTGTGTTACCTCCTTTCAACTTTATGGCAACTCGCTGAAGAGAAGCTGTGATTATCTACGTGTTGCAGATAGAAAATGAGGCACAGAGAAGTTAAACCACCGGCACCAGCTCCCACAGCCAGAAAGCAGATGATAGGAGGTTTGAACTTAGGAAGCCTGGATTTAGAATCTGCACTCCCAAGTACTGTGCTGTGCTACCTCTACCCATGAGGCAGTGAAGACCTTTCTTCACCTTTCTTTTGGGGACTAAAAAATCATAGTCCAGGTTCCCTGCTCCTGACAATCTAAATTAATCACCTAAAACTTAGAAAATCCAAAAAGAAATGGATAATTACTATCTCTCCTCGACTGTCTCTTTCAATTACATGTTTCTCAAGCGACCTTCTAGTTACTGTCGGACTTCATCTCTGTCAGACCAGCAAATCAATCCAAAACATTTTATACCTGCCCATCTTCCCTTCTACTCACATTCTTGAGTTAGCCAAATAAGTCCAACTTTTTCTACTGCTGGTTTCTCATAAATTGTGACTGGCATCGGTATGTTCATGCAGGTCCCATTGCATTGCTAGATCCTCGCTGTGTGGTCGTAACAGATCATAGATTGCATCCATAAATGCCGCGATGAGACATGATACACAGCCCATTTGGACTGGGTAAAATTCTCTTCAATTCCCTGGTCCATGCTAAAACGGAGATTAGAATAAGTGAGTCATAGTGTTGGGATGGATATTATAAGGTCACGTCTAGGAGGGCGATTAACAGCGCCTGGCACGTGGCAGACATCCAAGGGAGGTTGGTAGAAATGAATCCTTCCAGGCTCAGACCAAAGGCAGAGAGGAGATGCAGGCTGCTCTCTGTTTACCGGGCATTATCCATCGTCCAGGAACTATGCTTGGTGGTTTCCACACATAGTTTGATATTGTCGAATCAGTAAGTGTTTTTATAAGATGACTTCCCCTTGTGGTACAACGACTACGATTAAAGTCCACTACTATACGCTACCTTGACATCTAGGGGAATCAGGAGGGCATGGGGCGGGGGGGACCCTTGAATATCCTAACCACAAGCTTCCCTCCCACTCTACTGTAAGGTTCCCAAGCCAAGCAACCTTCCTTAGCATCAGATGGACCAGGTACAGTTACCATAAACCCTTGATAGGAGGTCTCAGCTCCCTGCCGACCCACAGAGGTTTTCAAACAAGCCAGTCACATCCTCCCACAGGAAGGGGGTGCCTCGCTCCCTTAATGCTGCTCAGCTTCACTCCCATTGCCCCTGGTTGTTCACTCCGCTCCTGAGCACAGCTCCGGTCGGCCGTGGCCTGCGAGGCGTGTGGTATCCTCCCTGCCCCTGGGCTGTGAATATGTGTGACTGACAAACTGCTGTAATCTCATCTGGTGTTGGGTGCTGTGTGTTGGCCGTGCCCATGGCCCCAGCACAGGATCCCTCCTTTACTTACAGGGTGAAGAGGAAGTGGTCATGTTGTGCCCAAGATTGCGAATCCGAGAAAGCACCGAGGAGCCGACGCCGATGCAAGTACACGAGGGTCTATTTACAAGCTCGAGCTTGGGTCCAAGTATACTCCATACAGCAGAGCAGGGACTTGGCCCCCAAAGTGGGTTACAGCTGGGTTTTTTATGGGCTGGTCTAGGGGATCTTCAGCAGGGGTGGAGGAATTTTTTCCATTCCAATATGGGGGAGAGGGTGGGGGAGTTTCTTAAGATCTGATACGGGATTCTCTGCCGAGGGCATTCTGAGCTTTATTGGCTTTCCGATATGGGATTCCCTGCCTAGGACGATCTGCAGTTTTTCCTGTAAAGTTCAGCTCTTATTCCCAGGGACCTAAGATGGCTGTACTTGTGCTAATGCTGAACATGAGGTGGAATGGCCTTGATTTTTCTCGGCCTCCACAGTCAAATTCCCTAGAAGAAAATGAACGGAATGGGTCCCACCTGCATGCCCAAGATCATGGCTTCTTGGACTTCAATGTGAAACCTGGAGATCTTGTTAAATAAAGTCCATTCTGACTTAGTAGGTCTGGAGTAGGTCCTGAGTGGGGCCTGAGATACTGCCTTTCTAGCAAGCTCTCGGGTGATAGGATACTGCGCACTGGATAACAAGACGCCAAGAAACACAGATGCAGGCCCAGGAGAATCCACAGCCCATGTACTGTATCGCTTATCAATGACCTTCCAATCATCTAGTGATCCAGCACGTCAAAGGAATGACTGATACGACTTTCCACAAACTGGGGACGCAGCCTGAAGGATTGGAATCCGACCGGGATCTGTGTGAGATGCTGCGGTGGAATAATCCACCGGTGCCAGAAGAAAGAAGCTACTTAGAGGTCACATCATCAGGAAACCCACCTGTGGCTGGGAGCAAAGGTACTTACCCATCGACGCCTTGTCCTAGCCACTCTGTGATCAAAAACCTTTAAAGAAGGGACTGTTGGTCTCCGTAAGGCTTATCATCGGGCTTCTTAGGAATGGAAGAGCTTTGCTTATTTCTATTAGATTTTTAGTAAGGATGGTTGGGAAAAGTGTGACTCCGGGGAAGAGGGAAAAGAGGTAGGACTTGTTGAGAGGCGTGCTAATAACGAGCAGGCCAGCCCTTCTCACAGAGCAGGACGGGAGGGCAAGGACAGAAGCAGAGAGAGAAGGGCCCGATGGAATCAAATCCTGTTTTGCTCCAGGAAGCCTGACCTCAGTGAAATCTGGAAGCAGAGGCCCCAGCGGAGCCCTTCTGCTCCCAGGAGACGGCGCATATTAGATCGGCCTTGGGCTGGCCGGACGCCTTCGAGCTAATTTCTCTTGACCTTCTCCTGTGATTGTCAGCCTGGCCCTCATTTGTTGAGCTCGCTTTAATTATGTGCATAATGGCTCATTATTTTTTATAAAGGAAGCAGCAAAGGAAACAATTATGCAAATAAACGAGGGTTGTTGTTCACTGAGGAGTTGTGGGCTAATTGGGCTCTGGTACAAAAATACCATCGCCCAACACAACGCCGGAAAGCATCTCCCTCATCTCGTCTCTGAGGTCTCCTTAAGCACCCCGGTCCCAACAGGATAAACTTCGTATCCAAGAATAAAGATGAAGAGCCTGTCTCTCAAGAATGAATAAATAAATCTTTAAAAAAAAAAAAAGTTTAAGAAAAGTGAGACAAGGATGCCCGATATCACCGTTTCTATTAAACATTATTATTATGTGACCTAGCAATGTGGTAAAGCAGAAAAATATTAAAAGGTTAAAAACAAGAAAGATTGGGAAGAAAAATAATATTTATATTTGCTTTAAATAATATTCTTATCTATAGGAAAATATCAAAAATATCTACACATAAGGCATTAAAATTAATGGGCAATTTTAGTAGAGTTGTTGGATTTATGCTCAGTGAGCACAAATAAATGCATTCTTCTACACTAGAAACGAGAAGATAGTGGCTTAAAAACTAAAATTTGCATTTAAAATCACAATAGAGGGATCCCTGGGTGGCGCAGCAGTTTAACGCCTGCCTTTGGCCCAGGGCGGGATCCTGGAGACCTGGGATCGAATCCCACATCGGGCTCTCGGTACATGGAGCCTGCTTCTCCCTCTGCCTGTGTCTCTGCCTCTCTCTCTCTCTCTGTGACTATCATAAATAAATTTAAAAAAAAAATTTTTTTTTTAAATAAAATAAAATCACAATAGAGGGACACTTGGGTGGCTCAGCAGTTGAGCATCGGCCTTTGGCTCAGGGCGTGATCCCGGAGACCTGGGATCCAGTCCCACATCGGGCTTCGTGCATGGAGCCTGCTTCTCCCTCTGCCGTGTCTCTGCCTCTCTCTCTCTCTCTCTCTGTGTCTCTCGTGAATAAATAAAATCTAAAATCAATCAATCAATCAATAAATAAATAAATAAACAAATAAACAAATAAATATAAAAAATCGCAATAGAAAATGACCATCCATGAATAAACCTAACAAAAAGTGTCTAGAACTTCTATGTAGAAAACTTATAAAATGTCATTAAAATTTTCAAAACCCTCTATAAATTGAGCCACATGTTTATCATTCAGAAAACTTAATATATGCATGTAAATTCTCTACAGACTGATACTTTAATAATATTTCATTAAACTCTTAGCTTGGCAAAAAAAAAAAAGAAAAAAAGATGAACAGCCAGAAGAATTCACTTAAGGCCCCAAATTTTGACTGGAACAGCTAATCTTCCTTCCTGAGGTTGAAGCTGGTCTAAGTTGTCCCAGGTCAGGCTTCTCCAAGCAGCACCTCTCCTGTAGTTTGGTCTGCAGCTGTCAGAAAGGATTTGTGTGTTTGGATCTAGCGTTCTTTCCTCTGGTCTCTCCCTGGAATGTCTCTCGTTCATTGATCCATCCACTGACTCATTTTGCCCCGTGAATTCCCTTCTGACCAGCCTCCTTCGTCACAGGTGGCCTCCTTTCAACCTTGAACATTTCAACCTTTTCTGATCTTTGATATTTTGCCTACAACGGATTAATCCCCCTGCCCCTATGTAAACTCTAATTCTGATTTATTAGATTAGATTCTGATTTATTAGGAATAGATGTCATGTGCTTCCCTGCTACCCAGTATTTCACCCTTAGGGCAATGGTAACATCGGAAATTAATTGCTGTTGTAAAATGACCTAAGCTAATTTGGTCATTTATGATTATATCTTCTCCAGAACTTACAACCGGCAGGGATATTGCACGGAAGGCAAGTCTCTAAAGGGATTTTGCACAACAAATACCATCAAGCAGGCGCTGGAACCGTCCTACGGCCTGTTCTATAGGCTCCATGAAGTCCTAGCTCTCTTTTTACGCCTCCAAACAAGCTCTTAATAGGTTCATTTGAGGCAAATGTGAAGATCCCGGAGCAGCGAGATGCAGCTACGTTTCTAATCAGCATCAAATACGAGATGCCGAGATGGGAGGTTACGGGACCAGAAGAAATCCCGAGGCCTAGGGCATCATTTCAAGGCACCGAAGGCTACTAGGCCCGGCATTTGGCCCGGTATTTGCTTGTGGAAGGGTAGTCGGGCTTATACAATAGTTTTAGTCATTCCATACAGCTGGAAGGTCATTGATTTCCCAGGAAGAAAAATTAGTTCTAACATCCATCACGCGAAATAACGAATCGTCCGATGTTGATCAAATATCGAGGTAACTGTAGCCTGCGGTCCCAGGAATGCAGGTTTTCATTAGACTCTGTCACATGCTAACGACCCCTGGAGGGTGCATTTCCCATGGGGGGGGGTGACTTTTTCAGATTTCTGGCGGAGTAGTTTGCCATCGAGGAACCAGCGTGTTCCAAGACTTCCTTGATTCAGTTGCTCCGAGGCTTCGTTTCTAATCTGTGAAGGGAGGATGGCGTGGTGCCTGCCTTATAGGGTTTTCGTGAGAATCCGCGGAGTGTTCCCGGAACACTGAATTCTCCCCCCCAGCCCCACTTCTAATTTAGCCCCAGGCCCCATTTCTCTAATTATTTGGTTACTTCCACTTCCTCAGCCGTGAGGTCATTTATGTCTTTCTCTGATTTCTTTCTGGCCTTGGCAAGGCGGGAACGCTCTTCGCCGGGCGTTGACGTCCTGAGGCTGGACAGAGGCCGCCCGGAGAACCCTCTCGCTCCTCGTGGGGTTGGTTCTCCTGGACAAGCCAGCTGGTCCCTCCCAGGTGCTGCCCTCCCGTCCCTAAGAGGGAACGGTGCCGGCCTCGCACAGATGTCATGAGGACAAAATGAGGTCGGGGTGTGTGGGGACAGGTGCCCCGGACCGAAGCGCAGCAGGTGTTCGTGCCCGGCAACCGCAGCATCAGGGCCAGCCGGGAGCTGACCCCCCGGGCCACGGACAAGGATTCTTACAGGAACTGAGCTCTGCCCAGCTCGGGGCCTGGGAGCGAGGGTCTGAAGGCTGAGCTGCAAGGTCACGGGCCACGCCAGCCAGCCTGACCGCCGGGCAAGTCCAGGCCGCGAGGCGGGACCCCGAGGGCCGCCGATGGGAGCCTTGGGGGACCACTGCCCGTCCGGGCCCAGAGCCACCCACCTGCTGACGCACCTGGGCTCCCTGCTAAGCAGCGGGGTGAGCTCTCGGGAAGAAGAGCTGGGCGCTGAGTGGCGGAGAGCGACGGCCCTTGGGAAGCTGCTGGCCCCTGCGTCATTGGTCACCCTCTTCTGGGCTTGACGACCTTGGGGTGTAGCGGCCGCCGCTGCATCTCTACCTTTCACATCCCATGCGAATTCCGATTTACACCTGCTTGAACTTCATATAATATACAGAGAGAGGAATTCTGGGAAATGTAGCTTTAGCTTTCCCAGGTTGACCCAGAAACCCCGTCGTACCAATCTTTTCCATTTTATGGCTAACTTCTTTGAGATCCGATTTAAGTTATCCTTTTTTTTTTTTTTTTTTAAGAAATGACAAAGTTTACCCTTTAATCATGATCCAAAGAGTATGGAATTATAGGAGTAACATTCTAGAGTCGCGGGACAGCCCGGGTGGCTCGGCGGTTTAGCGCTGCCTTCATCCTGGGGCCTGATCCTGGGGCTGCCTGCATGGAGCCTGCTCCTCCCTCTGCCTGGGTCTCTGCCTCTCTTGCTCTCTGTGCTTCTCGTGAATAAATAAATAAAATCTTTAAAAAAAAAAAAAAAGAATCTAGAGTTGTCAGGCCCTTTCCGGTGAACTGCAGCATCACCCAGGAGAACGGGCTTTAAGGTGATCACTTACTAGGGTTTCCTTACAAATGGGAAAGGAAGATTTCGTTGACTGTAATTGGGTTTAAATTCCAACTATGTGCTACAATGACTATATCCAGAGTCCTTCCAGGTTATTCTTTGTTTGTTATTTGTCTCCTCCCAGCAGATGTGACTTAGGTGGTCTGTGCTGGCGTCTCTTCCTGAGCCTCTTGGGACTCCGGCGGGAGGAGCCAGGCCTCGGAGCCCCGGCTTCTGGGTTTCCAGCAGACCCAGAACCCTGGTGGGGAAAGACCACGGCAGTAGGTCCCATCTCTGGTTTGCGGAGGAGAAATAAGCCTTAAGGCTCTTGAGTATGTCAGGGGGGGCCTTCGGATTTGCTTAGTACAATTTGCCTCCCTAGTAGCACAGCCCTGAGGCCACTGACTCCAGGCGCTCAGCGTGGCTAAGCATCGGCCACCTTCCTTGTTGCACCGGGAGGGATGGAAGGGGAGGGCTTCAGAGCCCCTCGACTGCCAGGTGTGTCCTCTCTGTACCCAGCACTGCCCCTTGGCTGCCAGGTGTCCCCTCCGTGCCCAGCATCCCCCCTCAGACGCCAGGTGTCCCCTCCCCGCCCAGCCCCATGTCACTCAGGCACCTACCGCTTGCCGGGCTCCCCGAGGTGGGCCGAGCGCCCGTGCACACAGCACGAGGCTTGATGCACTTGCTAAAGTGACTTAGCACCGGGAGGATTGGGTCCCGCTAGGGAATTGGCAGGTGACCAGGGGCTGGCGCGGGTCCTCCTGTAGCCGCCCGGGTGCCTTAGATCGCGTCGGACTTGAACATTTGGCAGTGTCTCCACTACTGTCACCAACGAGGCTCTGGGCCTGGGACACACAAGGGAAGATGGGGCCGGAGGGCCTCGGGCCAGGACCACCCCACGGACAACCCCGCTGTGCACCGACCATGGACACGGGGCCCCTGGCCTGGGCCCCAGCGATGACAGGAGGGAGGATGGCAGAAGTCCTGGCCCTGGGCCCCTGGGATGGAGTAACGGCCCCGATGGCCCTCCCCCTCCCAGTCCGCCCGCACTTAGAAAGCTGTGCTTGGCAGAGAAATGTTTTCTTCTTGCTCTTCCTCCTCCTTGGAGTCACAGAGCAGAGGCCAGCGATGACAACACCATACAAGGCCCAACCGCGTGGTGTCCCCTGCCCCAGGAGCGGTCATCTCGCCTCGGTTCCTAGCTCACGCTGCCAGGACCTGCACACCCTGCAGGCTGCGCGACTCTCAGTTTCCCCACTAGCCCCAGAAGGCGCCGCTTTCGGGCCTGGGGCCACGTGCTGCTGCCAGAGCCCCTTCTCAGAGTCTTTTACACCAAAGTAGTGCTTTCAGGGCGCCTTGGTCCTTCCGCTATAAAGTCGCTCTGTGTCCGCGACGTGTCGGCTCTTGAGGTCCCAGAGGCCTGACTGGGCCCCCAAGGCAACTAGTCATCCCAGTGGCTTAGCAGGAAGTCCTCGCAAAATGTGGCCATTTTACGGGAAACAGAAATGGACATTTTGTTCCTGTTTATTTCACAAATTTGGGCTGCGAGATGGGTCCGCTTCGGAGACACGGCTACATTCCCAACGAGCCAAACTGTGCTGACGGTGCTGCTCGTGTCCGAAGGCCGTGGGGTCAGCGCCCCCGACAGGATCGGCTTCATCCCCATCCCTGTGTTCGTGTTGGATGGAATTTCAGAAACTTCCCATTCAGTTCTCCACGTGCAGGCAGATGTTGCCCCAGACTTCGTAGGGACCGAAAATAAATGGCAGAAGCAAGATGTTTTTGGACATTCGGGCGTTCCCTGCTTCCCGCACCTCTGTCTGCCCAGGCAGGGGGTGCAGAGCGCGGGGCCTTCTCTCGTGCGTGGCTGGAAACGTGGAGACGCACACAGAGGACGCACAGGTGAGAGCAGCCGCTGGGGGCTGAGAGCAAATGAGTCACAGGTGGCAGGTGCACCCACGAACACCTCGGCGGAGCTGCCCGTGGAGCCACCTTAGCTGAGGGTGGCTCTGAGAGCTTGAGGGCACAAGAGTCGGTGGGCGTCATTATATTTGTTATTTCTGACTTTGGCCGCTGCCTGGTATCTTGATATTAGCAAAAATGATTCAAAGGCCTGAAAGAGTTTATCGAAGTATAACTGTAATGGTAACAGGAGTCCCATCAATACCATAACTCAGGACATATGAACGCAACTTCCCAAAATAGAATGTGACTGTAGTGAACATGACTCTGAATTTCCATCTAGTGGGACAAGAGAATCCATGGGAACAACGATTCCGCATAATGGGAAAACCTGGCAAATGGAACACCAATAGAAAGTGAATTTATTTAAAAAAAAAAAAAAAAGAGGGGATCCCTGGGTGGTGCAGCGGTTTAGTGCCTGCTTTTGGCCCAGGGCGGGATCCTGGAGACCCGGGATCGAATCCCACGTCGGGCTCCCGGTGCATGGAGCCTGCTTCTCCCTCTGCCTGTGTCTCTGCCTCTCTCTCTCTCTCTGTGTGTGACTATCATAAATAAATAAAATTTTAAAAAAATAAAAAAAAGAAAAGAAAATGTTCCTAAACACTGTAAGAGATAAAAAAAAATATTCAAAATTAGTGGGGGAAAAAAATAACAGGAAAACCTCAAAATTACAAGGAGGCAAAACCATAAATATCTGCAATTTGAACGTTAAAGGACTGCCAGCCTGCTTCCCGAAGACTTAGCGTATTATCTATTGGAAAACATAGTCAGCTGGAGGCTCGAAGACGCTATAACGTTTGCATATTTTAAACGCAGAGTAATGTGTCCACTCGGAAGACTTTTAGCTGCATTTAGGAAATGAAGTCCACAATGACAGTGTCTCAAAGAGAGAGACTTGAATTTTTCTTTGTTTTTTTTTTTTAAGATTTTATTTATTTATTCATGAGAGACACAGAGAGAGAGAGAGGCAGAGACACAGGCAGAGGGAGAAGCAGGCTCCATGCAGGGAGCCCGACGCGCGGGACTCGATCCGGGGACCCCAGGGTCACGCCCTGGGCCCAAGGCAGGTGCTCAACCGCTGAGCCACCCGGGCTGCCCTGAATTTTTCTTTGTTAAAGGAGTCGCGGGCAGGCAGTGTAGACCTGTCTAGAGGGCCTGCGGGATTCTCAGGGCCCCGGGGGTCTTCTGTTCCCACAGTCACTTCGCGGCCAATGCGGCTGCCGGAGTCCAGACAGCACGTCCTCCCATACGCAGCTAGAAAGAGCGAGTATGGACACACCTGTCCCCTTCAAGGAGATTTCCAGATTTCCTACAACGTCCATTTCTATTTCACTGACCTGAACCGACTCCTCGCTGCAGGGGAGGGGGGTGATGAAGTCAGCCCTTCATCCGAGCAACGGTGTCCACCTAAGGTCCGGGACTCTGCTGCTAAGGGGGAAGCGGAGAATGGACATCGTCCCACGCTTTCTTCCACAAATGACCCCCCCCCACAAAGCGAACCAATCAGCTTTCAAGAATAAGCACAAAACGGCGCTTTCCAGGGTCACACCAATAAATTCCATAGCTAAAGGCAGAGAAGAGGCCAAGATGAACGAAGCGTCACGCAGACTGGTACTGTTTATTTATTCCTATATCTAGAACGAGTATTTATCGCACAAATCGCGAGGATCTTGTAAAACCATCCACCAAGTCCGCGATGAGTATCACGCGTGAGGGTCGTGGGTGAACCTCTTTATGAGATGCTCTGCTGGGTGGTGCTCAGGGTCAATGCCGTGTGGTGTGAAGGGGCGATCACCGTCTGGAGGGCCTGATAATGCCGCACATTTTGCTTTGTGCTGCGAGCAAATCACCCATTTCGGAGTTTTATTTTTTTATTTTTTATTTTTTCATTTCGGAGTTTTAAATAGTTCCCGACACGGTCACATTGTATAAGAGGGAAAACTGCTTGATGATGATTTTTTTTTCTGTTGATTCCTGAAAACCCATGATATTATTCCCATATCTTAGTCCACTCAATTAGTCATAAATCTGTAGGTCAAGATGCACAGGGGACGATACATACTGCGGTTGGTCCCAAAGGACGACCAGCCATGTCTACAGCAAACGGTAAGCGAGACTCGACAGGACTGTGAAATCGCTCACCGGTTCATTCGCGTGCGAGAGTTGGCAATAAAGTGGGTCATTTTAGAAGGAGGAGGAAACGTCGTAAATACACAGAGTGGCTCGTGCGATACGTTCGACGTATTGTTGCATGGGCGGCCAGTGAAACCTGCTGATGGCGGGGGAACAAAGGTAGCCCAGGGCAAGGGGTGCAGGGGCTGCAGTTGTTACACCTTTTTTTTTTTTTTTTTTAAGATTTATTTTTTATTTTAGGAAGAGAAGGAGGAAGGGGAGGGAGAGACCGTGTGTGAGCCAGGGGACGGGCAGCGGGGGAGAGAGAGGACCTCAAGCAGGCTCCCCACTGAGCAAGGACCCGGCGTGGGGCTCGATCCCACAGCCCTGAGATCAGTACCTGAGTGGAAATCATGAGCCCGACGCTCACCTGCCTGGGCCCCCCGGGCGCCCCCATTGTTAGACTTTTCAACAGCGGTGACCTGGGAGGGGATGTCGCCAACACTGTGACTTTGGCCTGGTGAGACCCTGAGCGGAGGATCCAGCAAAGCCCGCGTAGGACCTGTAGGACCGTGACGTGTGGTACATGGGGGCTGCCTCGAGGGCTTAGACACGCGATAACTTTTGCAAGGACAGAAAATCAACACAGATTCATACGATGTGCTCCGGAGGGTAGGAGCTACACTCTACAAAGACCGGGGCCCACGGCAGTGGCGTGATTTCCAGGCAGACGATCAGAAACAAGCTAGAACGTGCCGTCTAGTCAGGGGCGCATCACTGCACCTTGCACTTTGCAGGACAGGAAGGGGACCTGCAGCAGGTGCACGGGGTCGACACGTTTGCCCTCTCTGCCGGCCCCACTGCGAATCAAGGGCTTGGAAAGAATCTGATCCCTGGAATCCCGCATAAAAATGCGTTGGACCAAGAGACTCACGGTCATCGTTGGCCAAGGAGGCGAGCAGCAGGCGCACGGCTGGCATCTACGGTCCCGTCGTGGGGCCGCCCCCCGCAGGCCGCCGAACTGATGGGGCTGGAACGGTCTCCTGGAGGCCCGTGGATGTGCCATCCTGGACGACGCCCTCCGCGGCTGGAACGCTGTCCCGAGACACAGGGTCCGCCCCAAATCCTTAAACGCTGCATGTACCGTGGTTTCAGATGCGGGAGGCTCGGGCCCAGGAAGCGGGCTGGAGGCATCAGCGACCGCGCTCACCACCGACCGGCCTCGAGGGCCCGCTTAGGGACTGCAGCTGGTCTGCACCACGGTGCCTCGGCGCCTCATGGTCTTGGTCCCAGAGGCGTCACGGGTCTACTGAGGAACCCGGCGAGGTCCTACTGAGGTAGTAGTAGGGTTGGGCTCTTGGTCACCTCAAAGACCTCATCCCAAGAGACCAGCAGGCAAGGAAAGTAGCCCCCGTATGGGCGGGAAGAGGCCGGCCGGTCGCCAGTCTCTCGCGTCCGTGTCGTCCCAGCAGCCCAGCCACTAGGGCAGCGGAGGCGCTAGTTGGGGCCAAGGCAGGAGGGGTCTGTGACCCCTCAAGATGGGGCGCGATGGCGGGGTGGCCAGGGTCCCCACCAAGCTTCCTGCTGTAAGGTTTTCCCAGGACGAGAATCCCGAATGCCTTCTGCAGGCTGCAGGGCGGCCCGGCCTGGGGTCCTCCGGAGGGGAGCTTGCGGTAACGTCCCCCGAGACAGTTCTGTAGGATCGTTTCAGCCGTGGGGCCCCCGTAGGACCCCGGAGACCTTTGCTGCGATGCCAGTAGACTCCGGGTTCGCCCTCCGCCCGCGCCGGCTTCTGCTTCCCCCGCAGCTGTTGATGTCTACGGAAACCCCCACACACACCCCATAAACCTCTTGCCCACGGATCCCCATCTTGGGCCGTGACCTCGGCTTTATGAGCTGCGACAGAAGGTCTGCGCCCAATTAGGCCCCAGTAGAAACACAGGAAGCGGTGGCTGCCTCGCAGGGTTTCCGCTATCGGATCCCTTGGGTTTTCAAAGTTGGGGAAGCTTTTTTCCGCGTCTGTGTCCTAAACCCATAATGCAAAACGGGGCACTAGTTTTATTCGGAATTTTAAAAACGACTGGCAAGGCTGAAAATAATCAGAACCGGGAGTCGCACGCTCAGCCCACTGGGCCACCAAGCGCCCCTCGGCGGAAATTAGTTTCCCGGGGATGGATGGGGCGGCCTGCAGCACCCTGCAGCGATGCAAGCTCGGGGAGGCCTCAGTTTCCCCACCCGGAGGATCTGGAGGGATGCGTCATCTTGCAGGGCGATGCTGTCAGGCAAGCCTATGCCTCGTAGCTGCGAGCTGCGCGCTGCCCCCAGGAACTGGTTCGTCTAACGGTCACCGGGGCCTGTGAGGCGGCTGCCACCGGGACCCCGACCTGCACGTGAAGCAGCTGGGGGCCTCGGGGGTGCAGGCGGCGCCGGGGGAGCGGCTGTCAGGGCCGCAGCGGGGCTGGTGTTGCAGCCCTCGGACCGGCTGGCACCACCCCCTGCCCCCCACGTCCAGGGCCCCCTCACCCCGACCTTGAATCAGAGCTGCGGGTGCTTCGGTCCATGGGGCTCCAGCTCCAGCTCCGGTGCCAGGGCTCAGCGAGGCCGCAGTGGCGGGCGTTTCCTGGGGGGACCAAGGGGGGGGCAGGTGGTGCACGAGGAGGCCCGTGGGCGACAGGGCCCCCCTGAGAGGAGACCTCGGCTCTCCCCTCCCCTACCCCCTAGTGGCTCTCTTCTCAAGCCCCGGCTTCCTGAGGAGGGCAGCCTTCTGCTCAGGAGCCCCCAGGAGATGGGGCGCAGGGGGCGTGAGAGGCCGGATGGGGCGCAAAGGCCGGAGGGGGGCTGCCGCCGGCGGGTGCTGTGCGGGGTTTTGAGCGGCTTCTCTGCTTTCTGTCCCGTGGTGCAGGTGGATGCGGTGGGCTGCAGGGATGGGGACGGGGCGGGGGGGGGGTGCAGTAGGAAGGGGTGCGTTCGGCCCCTGCGGCCCTGTGGGCATCCCTCTCGTGCTCACCCGTGTTTCACACCCGGGTCCATAGCTGCCTCCCCGGTCCCCGAGCTCTACTCACACCTTGGCAGCTCCGAGCCACCTGCCCCAGAAAGAGCCACGTCCTGGCGAGAGGCTGGCTGAGGACAAGGGAACGCGAGACACCCGTGTGCGCAGGGACAGCCCCTGCAATGGGTCGGCTCCCCTTCTCTCCTCCGCCCTCCCCTTGTGACCCAGGACACGCGGTTAACCCTATAAGTGACCAGCTAGGTGGTTGGTAGGAAGACGGCACGTGGCCCAGGAGTGGATGGACCCAAGCCGGGGCCACTCACGGGGTGTTCTGTGTCCCGCGTCCCGGGGGCAGGTGAGGGCACCCTCAGCCGTGTAAGGGACCGTTGCATCACTTTAGGGACAGGATAACATCTTATTTTCCTTCTGGGGGAAGTTCCAGCCTGGAGGGGGCAGGGGGTCGTGCTCGTTTATTTGCAGCTCAGCATCCTTCCCCGGTTGTCTGGGGTCCCCTTGGCCGGTCGGGGTCGGGGCAAAGCCCGAGCTCTCGTGTCTTCCGCGTCCCTGTCCTGCAGGCTTTGGCGGGAGCTTGTGCCCAGCAGGGTCTCAGGTGAGGCCGGAAAGACGGAAACGAGACCAAGGCACCAGGGATGGGGGCGCTGAGGCTCCCGGGGAGCGCTGGAGCACCCCGCCCCGCCACACCGCTGAGGCTGGCTTGGTGGCAGCGTCACCTGCTGGGGCTCCCGCACCTGCCTCTGTTCCTGCTAACACGCAGTCGCGCGACTCCCATGTCCACGGGCCACCCTTAGCTTTGCATCAAGAGTTGATATTCCAGGAGCACCCCAGGTGGTTCCCGCCCTCCCCAGGGATGCCCGTCGCAGGCCTCGCGTCCTGCACGGGGAGCCTTTGTCTCTCCCAGCACCTGACGTCGCCCCCTCAGCACGTGCCTGCACCTTCGGCCCTTGGCTCCTCCTTGCGCGGGGTGCGGGGGGCTGCATTAAAGACCGGTGGCTCCTGGGGAGGCTCCTCCATGTGACCTGCTGGGAACGGTACCCGGCTCCTGCTCGGGTCATGTAAGAAGATGCGACCCTTGTCATGGCCGAGCCACGGAAGACAAGGTCCTGAAATAACAGGACCTTAGGGCAAGAGGGGAAGACCCTCGGAGGACAGGATGCCCGTCCAGGCTGTAGTGGACTCTTACCTGTCTCCTCGGAGGGCACAGGTGGGGCAGACGGGGTCCCTGACCCCGGGGATGGGGGACCCACATGCTCCCCTATGACAGCGGGGGCTGGGGGTGGGAGGGAGGCTGACTCTGACCCTGGGGATGGGGGCCCACGTGCTCCCCTAACACAGTGGGGGCAGCCGAGGCGGCCCTTCCCCGGGAGCACAGGGCCCAGTGGCAGCAGGGATTAGGACCGTGGTGGTGCCCCGGGGACGCAGGAGCTGGGAGCTGACTGTCCCTGCTCGGGCCGCACCAGACCCCTGGGCTGACCGCAAGCAGCTGCCGGGGGGCTTGGCCGGCGGAGGGACGCCCCCAGGCTGAGAGCGGGTCGGACTTAGCACAGAAGCCAGTGTCCTGAGTGGACCCCGGGGCTTCGGTGACGCCCGTTCGGATCACGCGTGTGCCGCCTGCTAACCGTAGGTGCTCGCGGGCAGGGCCACCCTGTGCGACGCGCGACCTGGAGGCCTGGCACAGGCGGGACCGGGCGCTCCGTCTCCATCTGTAACTGGGAGAGGCCGTGGTGGCCCCTGGGCCGCAGCAGGGGCGGCACCATTCGGCGCCCGCGGGCACCGACAAACAATCGCAATAGAGCCAGCCAGGGCTGGTGCTGCCGAATTTTAGGGGGTGAAAGGTCGCAGACAGGTCACTAAATACCCGAGACGTACTAAGATCCGACTTGCAAATGCAACGATGTAGGAAAACACAAGGATTTGAACCCAATAATCTGCAATAGGCAAACTCTGCGCATTCCTATTAGGCGCCCTCTGTCCACCCCTCCGGGCGCCCTGGCCTGGGTGAGCTCGGGACACCGCAGGTGCCCCCACTCCTGTGCCCACAGCAGCCCCGGAAGGGATCGAGCCCCGGGCTGGGGCATGTCCCGGGCCTGGTCCTCTCCCTCTGCAGTGGCTCTTCCCTGTCCCCCGTGTGAGCCGCTGGAAACCAGGCACCTCGACGTCCCGGGTTTCAGGCCACCACGCCGGCTCCCGCGGCTCGCAGGTGGCAGCGCTCCCCTGCCACGCTGCCAGGTGCACGGCCGTGCGGTCGCTCGTCCCTTCAGAATCCGAATAATCTCCGCTTAGCTCCTGAGGGTCGCTATTACACTCCGGATGGTTGAAAATGCTTCGCTGTTTTACCGGGACGGGTGCGATGAACTGAATTCTTTTGGAGGAGCGGGAGGCGAGCCCAGTATCTGCAAACACACCGCGAAAGCCAATACGCCTTAACAGGACCTGATTTTGTGCCGCTGCCGAGTCATTGAATCAAAATGTTTATTTTTACATTTTTTGCAAGGCCTGGTGTCCTGTTGAGGGCAAAATCACTGCTCGGAAAGTTTCTTCATTTCTGACACCCTTCAATTCTGTTTCGAGATCACAGATACCCTGCAGCGCTGCAGAAAATATCATTTATTGATGTGGGGTTAATTTGCTTTAAGAGCAAATCAAGGGCAGCCCGGGTGGCTCAGCGGTTTAGCACCACCTTTGGCTCAGGCCGTGACCCTGGGGTCCCGGGATCGAGTCCCGCGTCGGGCTCCCTGCATGGAGCCTGCTTCTCCCTCTGCCTGTGTGTGTGTCTCTCTCTCTCTGCATCTCATTAAATAAATAAATAAATAAATAAATAAATAAATAAATAAATAAAATCTTTTAAAAAAACTAAAAAAAATCAAGCCTGCTTAATATGAGCCCATCAGCTGAGTGGCTTGAATGACAAAACATATCAAAAAGTGAATCACCACCGTCCGAGGCAAGCTTTTAACGACTTTAATTGATATAATCATAATTATTATGCGATACGTCTTACAACCAATGTAAATACGATGACATCAAACATATCGGAGAGGTTGCACATCTTTCCATCTTTACCTGGCGCTGGCTGACCCGCCCCGAGAAAGCAGCGTGGCGTCGGCCTCTTGGGCAGCGCTGCTACTACGACTGGTACCAACTAGCGCTTTGCAATCCAAGTAGAAACGGTACATTCATTTGCCAGAAAAGAGGTTCAAGGCAAGGAGGGTGAATCAACGTGCAAATCAACATGGCCCAGCTGCGAAACCCATTTCCCATATGCCACGGACTGAACCGTGCGCCCTTGCGAGTCCTCCCCAGAGGACTCAGGAGGCTCCGGGATGGCCAAGGCCGGGGTCTGCTGCGTCAGCGCTCAGGCATCCGTGTTGCCCGAGCCTCCGGGCCCCGACTCAGCTCTCCGTGGGCCTGCGTCCTGGGACACCGCTTCCTGTGGAGAGAGAGACCGTTCTCCCGGTCGCAGGCGGGTCAGCGGGCCGCGGGGTCAGCTCCGAGCCGGGACGATGGCCTGAGGCGGCCACGACCCAGCTGTCCTTCAACAGCTGACGTCCCAACCCCACGCGGGCAGAACAATGAACAGGAAGCCGGACCCGAGGCCCCTTACACGTCTGCGTGATACTCAGAAGAGCTGTGAAGAGTTTTCTGCAGAAACTGCACAACAGCAGACACGGCAACGGCAAGCATCCCCCCCCCCCGTGTTGGAGAAGTGGGGCCGGGCGCCCGGGGAGGGCAGGACACTCCACGGGGCCAAGAGAAGGGAAGGCAGAGCCGGACCCCAGCGTCACTCGCTGCGTCTGGCCTAGGACAGGCTGCTCGCCTCGGCCTGCGCTGGCCCCGGCAGAGAGTCCTCACCCCGGGGAAAGGGCTCGTCGGCGGCTGAGCCGCGGACCCGGGAGGACCCGAGCACACGCCCTCACGTACAGGACACCGGTTGTATTTGAGAGATGTGCGTGCGTGTGCGTGTGCTTCGAGCCACAGGTATTGAATAGTTGTTCAAATTCTTTGGCCAACTCCGAGAAAAAGTACTTGGCAACATACGGTTCCCCCCGGTGGGTGTTTGGACCCCACGCGACCAGGGCTGCTATTTCCAGGGGAAGCCGTCCCCGCGCGGGATATACTTGCTTTCGGCCCAACTCCCCGTCTCTGCCGTGAGGGTCTGGGGGTTCATGGGGGCAAAGCCCCACCAAGTGCTCTTGCACTGCAGTGGACGTCGGGGAGGAAAGACGCTCACGGAGTCTGCGGTTGGGACCCCGGGGGACCCTCTGTGTGGCCACAGCAGCACCCACGAGAGCACTGCTTCAAGGGTGTTTCATGGACGTTTTCTCAAGATGCTCGTGGCCAAGGGAGAGACAAAAAAAGGGGGGGGGATGTCCTGTTTTGATTGAATTGTCTTCTGCGAAACTGAAAGCCCGCAGGCTTCCCGAAGGGGGTGGGCGCAGCGTGGCTGGGGGGGCGCCCCTGGTCACCCCTGGGCAGTTTTCTGAGAATGTCCTTTTGTTCTGTTTGGTAATAATCAGGAGCAGAGTCGCTGGCGGCCTCCGCGTCCTGCTCCAGTTCTGCTGGAAGAGCCCCCGGACCCCCGGGTCGCTCCGTCTCTGCTACAGGAGTCCAGGAGCGCTTGGTTCGCAGGGTGGGGTGGGGCGGGGTGGCAGGCTGTGGGCCCGGCAGGGTCCTGGCACCCCCAGGGCCTGGCCACCAAGGTTGTCCCAGCGGCGTGGAGCCGGGTCCCCCTGAGGGCAGGCTGGGCGGTGGGGCTTCGGGGACTCGCGGCCACAGGTGCACCCCGAGAAATGCAGGTGGGTCCAGTTTCGAGGTCTTTGGGGCCCCAAGGGGCCTCGTGGGACAAGTTCCCCTGGGGATGGGGGCCCCGCGGGTCTCCCCTGGAGGTTCCCTCCTGCACCAGGCCCGAGGCCGCCTTCCAGCGGCAGGTGTCGGGGGGCAGCGGCCTGAGCCTGTCACCTCGGGGCTGGGGACTGGGGTCCTGGGGGGGGCCTCGGGGTGGGGGTCCTCGGGGTGGGGGTCCTCGGGGTGCGGGGTGGGGGGGCCTCGGGGTGCGGGGACAGGGCCCTGTGGGGTGGGGGGGGCAGAACCGTCCACCCCTGTGGACACCGCAGCGCAGGGCTTTCTGCAAACTTCGTTCTTTTTCCAAATTCTAGATGCGGGGTTTTCCGGCCTGTTGCCCGGGTCCTGGGGGGAGGCGGATGCAGCTGCACCGAAGGCCTTGGGGCCCCCGCGGACAGGGCAGGTGTGGACCGGGTTCCAGCCGAGCAGGGGCTCCAGGCCGCCTCCTGTCCCCCATCCTCCTGGCTGCGCTCCGTGCAGGTGCAGGTGCAGGTGCAGGTGCGCCCGCCCCCGCGCTGACCCCTGGCCCCAGCACCTTACTGCCGAGCTGACCCTCGCTCCCCATCCCCCCAGCCTAACGACCCCCCCACGCTCACTCCCGCACCTCCCCTGGCCTCTCTCCACCCCGCCTCCCCCCTCCCCTCACGCCCCCTCATCTCCCCATCCCCCCGCCCCCTCACCCCCATCCCGGGCCTCATCTCCACCCGCTCACCCCAGGCCTCCTCCTCCTCCTCCCCACACCCCCGAGGGCGGCCCCGGGGTAACAGCCCCGCAGCTCGGGGACACCTGGCCACCCCCCCACCCCGGGCGCGCCCCCGCCTCCTTGCCTGCGGGGCGACAGCCTCCAGGGCTCGCAGCCTTAACCCCGTTAACATTGCCATTTCCCAAATAAAAAGTCCAAGAACCGCCACAAACAGGAAGCGCCCCTTCAGCGGGTGGCGCCGGCCTTGGGGCCTCGCAGCGCATCCAGGTGTCAGGCTCCGTGGGCCCGGGCGGCAGGTGTCAGGAGGTTCCATGGGCCCCGGGCAGCAGGTGTCAGGTTGGAGGCTCCATGGGCCCCGGGTGTCAGGTGTCAGGTTGGAGGCTCCATGGGGCCAGGCAGCAGGGGCCAGATAGGAGGCTCCGTGGGCCCCGGCGGCAGGTGTCAGGAGGCTCCGTGGGCGCAAGCAGCAGGTGTCAGGTAGGAGGCTCCGTGGGCCTCAGGTGGGCCGAGCTGTAGCACAGAAGCCTCCACCCGCAGCGAGCGATGATGCTGTGGGGGGGGGAGGTGGCAGCAGCAGGTGGGGGGCACAGGACAAGCGGGGCTGCACCTGTCGTGGGGGGAAAGCCCTAGAAACAGCGCAGCCCCTCCGCGTGGCACATCCCTCTTAGGAGTCGTCATACAGGGGGTTGTTGTAGTTCCCCCAGGAGCCGTAGTCCTGGTCGTCCAAGAGCCGTCCATACGAGGAGTGCCTGGGTGGGGGGGGGAGAACTGCGGTCAGGGTCAGCCCGGCACCCAGACGGGGGGGTCCAGGGTCTGCATGGGGGGGGAGAGCTGCAGTCAGCCTGGATGATGGGGGGGTCTTCCGGGGCCCACGGGGGGGGCACAACTCTTGCACCCACCAGTGGCAGAGGCCTTGGTCTGCACACCCCGGGCAGTGAGTACTGCTGACCCGGGAGCACCCCCCACCCAGATCCGGGGGTCCTTGTCTCCCCCGCCCCCAGACCTCCCCTGCTGGAGCAGCAGAAGACCATTCCCACGGCTGCTCCATAAGAAGTAATGGCAGAGGGAAGGTTACATTCCTGGCCCTTGACTTCGGTCCTGGACTTCATTTCCGCAGGAGGAACAGTGACACCACCACACCCCCTGCCTCTCACCAGCCCTCCTGCCCTCCACCCTCCGGATCGTGTTGTACGGTCTACGCGATGTGTCTGTGTCCCATGTTCACCTGACCCTCAAAATAAGGCCATGGGGCAGTATCGCTTCCTTCTCTGACCCGGAACGTCCCTCTCAGAGCTGTTGTTGATGTGCACGACGTCACCCACCGAGCGGTGAGTCAGAGTCTCACCTTCCGGACCTAGAGCCCGTGCCCCGAGCTTCCCAGAGTCTGATTAGCATCCTTATTTCAAGGCCAATATGGGTTTCACAGGCTGTGATGGGTCATTCTGGGAACCTGTCTCACAATCAGTAAGATTTCTATAAGACACTGAGGTCAGATGGTTTTCCCTCCTCTGTTTAAAACCAAGGAGTGAAAATAGACCCAAAATGGATGAAAGACCTAAATGTGAGACAGGAATCCACCAAAATCCTAGAGGAGAACACAGGCAACAACCTCTCTGACCTCGGCCGCAGCAGCTGCCGGCCAGACACGTCTCCAAGGGCAAGGGAAACAAAGGCAAAATGAACTATCAGGCCTTCATCAGGATAAAAAGCGTCTGCACAGCAAAGGGACAGTCGACAGAATCAAAAGACGACCTACAGAATCAGAGGAGGTACGTGCCAATAACAGATAAAGCGTCCAAGGTCTATAAAGAACTTATCAAGCTCGACACCCAAAAAACAAGTAATCCAGTCCAGAAATGGGCAGAAGACATGAACAGACGTTTCTCCAGAGAAGACCTACAGACACTCTATGAAAAAAGTTCCGTATCACTCGGCATCAGAAAAATACAAATTAAAACCACAGCGAGATCCCACCTCACACCTGTCAGAATGGCGAAAACTAACAAGTCAGGAAATGGAAGATGCTGGCGAGGGTGCAGAGAAGGAGACCCTCTGGCAGCGGTGCAGCCCCCCCGGAGAACAGCGCCGAGGGTCCCCAGGAAGTTACGGAGAGCGCTGCCCTACGACCGCCGTTGCACCGCTGGGCATTTACCCCAAGGATACAGACGCCCTGAAAGACCAGGCCACCTGCACCCCGATGCTCAAGGCAGCAGCAGCATCCAGAAGAGCCACACCGTGGGACGGGCCGCGGTGCCCTCGGACCGGGGGATGAAGAAGACGTGGTCTGGACATACAACGGGATGGAACTCGGCCACCAGAAAAATGAAACCTTGCCATTTCCAACGACGTGGGTGGAACTCAGGGTATTACGCTGAGTGAAATAAGTCAATCAGAGAAAGACAATTATACGATCTCGCTCATATGTGGAATTTAAGAAACAAAATGGGATGAAAGGAAAACAGAGGAAAAAATAAAACAAGATGAAATCGGAGAAGGAGACGAACCCTAAGAGCCTGTTAATCAGGGGCGCCTGGGTGGCTCAGCTGGTTAAGCACCTGCCTCAGCTCAGGCCTGGGATCAAGCCCCGCTTCGGGCTCCCTGCTCCGTGGGGAGGCTGTTTCTCTCCGTCTGCCTCTCCCCCAGCCTGTGCTCTCTCTCGTCTCACTCTCTCTCACACTCAAATAAGTAGTATCTTTAAAAGAGAGAGAGAGTCTTAACCATAGGAGACAAACTGAGGGTCACAGGAGGGGAGGGGTAGGTGGATGGGGTAACTGGGTGCTGGGCATGAAGGAGGGCCCGTGATGTCATGAGCCCTGGGTGTTATAAAGACTGATGAATCACTGACCTCTACCTCTGAAACTATTAATACATTGTAGGTTGATTAGCTGAGTTTACAAATAATAAAATGAAATAAAATATAAAATAAAATAAAATAAAATAAAATAAAATAAAATAAAATAAAATAAAATAATAAATAAATAAAATAAAATAAAGAATAAAATAAAGTAAAATATAAAATAAATAAAATAAAATATAAAATAAAATAAAGAATAAAATAAAATAAAATAAAATATAAAATAAATAAAATAAAATATAAAATAAATAAAATAAAATAAAATATAAAATAAAATATAAAATAAATAAAATAAAATAAATAAATACAAAATAATAAAATAAATAAATAAATACAATAATAGAGTAAAATAAAATAAAGAATAAAATAAAGTAAAATAAAATATAGAATAAAATAAATAAAAAATAATCAAATCAAATCAAATCCATGGAGTGGCTCCTTATCTCAGAGTCCTGCCTACGTCATGATATGCGTTTGCAAGGCCCTCTAGGGTCTGGCCCGTGCTCTTCTGAGCACCTCAGCTGCTGCAGTCCTTCTCGCTCCCACTGCTCCAAGCACACCCCCTTCGTCCCGGCCATCTCATCTGGCTCACCCTGGCCACCGCAGGGCCTTTGCACGTACCACTCCCTCAGCTGGGGACAGCCGTCTTAAATCAGGCACAGTTTTTTATCTATCTATCATCTATCAATCAACCTATCAATCAATCATCTATCATCTATCTATCAATCAATCATCTATCATCTATCAATCTATCAATCAGTCAATCATCTATCAATCATCTATCACCTATCAATCATCTATCATCTATCATCAATCTATCTATCAATCATCTATCAATCAATCATCATTTATCTATCAATCTATCAATCATCTATCAATCAATCATCTATCATCTATCAATCAATCATCTAGCATCTATCTATCATCTATCATCTATCTATCAATCAATCATCTATCATCTATCTATCATCTATCATCAATCAATCAGTCAATCATCTATCAATCAATCATCTATCACCTATCTATCAATCATCTATCATCTATCATCTATCATCAATCAATCAATCATCATTTATCTATCAATCAATCATCTATCTATCATCTATCTATCATCTATCAATCAATCATCTAGCATCTATCTATCATCTATCATCTATCAATCAATCATCTAGCATCTATCTATCATCTATATATCATCTATCATCTATCAATCATCTATCATCTATCAATCAATCATCTAGCATCTATCTATCATCTATCATCTATCTATCTATTTAAAGGTTTTATTTATTCCTGAGACGCAGAGAGAGATGCAGAGACACAGGAGGGAGAGGCAGGCTCCCTGTAGGGAGCCCGATGGGGAGTTGATCCCGGAACCCAGGGTCATGCCCTGGGCCGAGGGCAGGTGCTCACCCGCTGAGCCCCCCACACACCCCCAGCGCCCCCAGGTGGTCCACCTCTTGGAGGCCGACCACTCCTACTTTTCTTTGACTTGCCTGAACACCTAACGTGTTGCCCTCGGCGCAGTGGCTGCTTGGCGGCTCTCTGGTGATGAGCGCCTACAGCAGGTGCACGCCCGCCGTGGTGCGCAGTCGGCGGGGGCAGCCAGCGGGGCACGGAACCGCCCCAAAGTGAAAACAGTATTAAAGGGCACGAGGGCAGAGCCGCCACGACCCCGACCTGGACTACAGGAAGATGAAGGAGGGTCGGGGCCACGTTTCTCTCAGGCAGTGGGAGGCTTTACGCAGCAGCGCGGGCACAGTCCCCGAGCCAGGCCTCGGGCGTCGGCGCAGTTGGGCCCTGACGACGGTTCGAGAGCTAAAAGCAGGGCCCGCGGGGCCGACGCAGGGAGTGACTGACGTTAAGCCCCGGCCTCCCGGCTTCCTTCTGGATGGCGTGGCTCTAACGGGAGCGGCCCCTCCGACTTACCTCCTCCCGAGATGCCGATGCCTTGTGACAAGAGGCACAAGCGGGGGTGACATCTGTGGTTGGGGGCTTCCCCCACAACCGCAAAACGGTCCCTATTTTGAGACCGACTGTAGCATCAATACCTGAGGGGGCGCAGCAGTCCCTGAAAGCGGATGCAGGGTTTTGCTTCGCTCGGGTCAGAAAACGGCTTGTCCTTATAAGGGTCACACCCGGGCCTCATCTAGGCTCCAGCTCCTGGTGACACCTCCCGGGGTTCCCTGCTGTCCCGTCCAGGGAGTCGTGCCCTTCAACGGTTGGCACCTGCCGCGCTAGGAAGGAGGGGGAGGAGACGAGAGACACGGCCTAGTGCGGGGAAGGCAGCCCGGCTTACGGCTCCTTAGTCCCTGGCGACTAGGCCTTGGCCTCTGCCGTCCGTCGGCCACGGCTGCACTGTCGCCCTGCTTCGGGTGGGGGCTGGCTCTCTCTCTCTCTCTCTCTCTCTCTGTCCTTTACACACTCCCTGAAACCTCACGGTCTCGTAGGCCCTATCCTGGGACTTCAGCGAGCCGCACGCATCCGACCCGACATGTCGGTGAGGTCGCCGCCGAACTGTCGCCGTTTCAGAATAATTCGATTATTGGAACGATTTCAGATTCACAGAATCGCAGAGACGGTACAAGGGGCTTGCACGGCCTTCCACCCTGCGGCCCCGAGGCGGACCCCGCGTCTGGCTGGGCGCGTCTGGCCGCGACGGTCTCGAGCCCAAGGAGGCTGTGGCCGGTGGGCGACCTGCTCACCCACGGTCACCCAGCAAGTCCGTGGCTGGCGGAGTGTCGTGGTTTCGGAGGCCGGTGAGCTCCGGCTTTCTGCCAGGTGCAGCGATGCAAACGCGGCAGACGTTCGTTTCCAAGGTGCGCTTTCCACGGTCCGGGTTTCTTTTAAAGAGCAGTTCCTTCCGGATTTATCTTTAAATGATCACCTTTGCTTTGGAGGAGCAGATGAAGATTTATTCCGTGTCTTAGAGTCGCCTGACGGACGCTCCTTCCGGAAGAGGCCTGCGCGGGGAAACGCCTGCTTGCGTCTAAGCTGCAGTCGCAGGGCAACTAATGAGCATGTGCTAAAGGGTTTAACAGGTTCCCGCAGCTTTCCCCGCCTTAAAGTCCGCTCCCCCATATTGGCAATAAATGAACCCTGCGGCCAGGCCAAAGCCCAGCCTTTGCCACCCGGCCTCATGCACTCTGCCAGCAGCTACGTCTGGATCATATACGGGGCACGGCCAGGGGCCTCCTATCCTTCCAGCGGAGGGGCTGGCAAAGGAGGCAGTGAACCCAGGGCAGGAGCTGGGGGGGAGGGGGTGCATGCAGTGTTGCTCCCCACGGAGGTGCTCTGCAATGAGCCCGGTAAAAAGTAGGTGGACCAACCAGCACGTTCAAAGCCACCAAGACGCGAAACAGCGGGGGAACCCCGCCCGGAGGGTACCTGGACGTACCTGGAGCGCCGGGGGTCGGGGCAGGCCGGGGTCACTCAGATGGCTCTCACAGGCAGCGCAGGCCTCACCTGCGAGCCCCCACACCGCACCTACGGGGGGACTATGGGGACCAGACCCGGGAGACTGTGCTGCTGTTTCGGATTTGGGGGGGAATGTCTTGAAATTCATTCCTTCCAAAGACCCAGGATGACAGACACATGCACAGGGACAACGGTCATGAGGAATGCACTAGACACTCGAAGGAAAAGTCGCCAACGGGCTATGTGAGTTCAGACATGCATACAGACCTTCTCAATCAGACATTTTTACAGGCTGGTTATTTGCTCCTAACACGTGTTTTCGGAGACGGGCACTGGCCCGTGAGTGGATAAACTTGATCGCTGAGCTTATATGCTCAGCCGAGCTTGACGACGGACGAGCCGCCCAACATCCGTCAAGGCTGTTGTCCCGTTGTTTAGCAGAGAGCGCGCCCAACTCGGCTCGGAAAAGCCGTGGCCACATCCTGCAGGGAAAGCATCGGATGCTAAACTAAATTTCACTTTTTTTCTTTTTCTAAAAAAAATATTTTATTTATTTATTCATGAGAGACACAGAGAGAGAGAGAGAGAGACACAGGCAGAGGGAGGAGCAGGCTCCCTGCAGGGAGCCCGATGCAGGACTCGATCCCGGGTCTCCAGGGTCACGCCCCGGGCCGAAGGCGGCGCTAACCATTGAGCCACCGGGGCTGCCCTAAATTTCATTTTCATTTTCAGAGGCAGAGACACAGGCAGAGGGAGAGCAGGCTCCATGCAGGGAGCCCGATCGGATCGATCCCGGGTCTCCAGGGTCACGCCCCGGGCCGAAGGCGGCGCTAACCATTGAGCCACCGGGGCTGCCCTAAATTTCATTTTCATTTTCAATGTCTTTGTGAGACCTGCTTCCTTCATGAAGACCTTCTGAAGTATCACTTCCAAACATCCTCCCCTTTTTGGGATTTCTGTCAAAATAAGGTTAGACGTGGCTCAACGGGGTTTAGGCCAACGGTCAAGAGGGGCTGCTAGCATCGCCGGATCATCACACGAAAGGAAGCTCCCCCAGTGGCTCTTAGGCACATGGACAATTCAGAACCACTGAGCTAGAGAATCAAGCCAAAAAAACGGAGGGCGGCGCGTGCACGTGGGTGCAGCGAGGAGGCTGAGCTGCCGTGTCATCTCCGGCCCCCTGCTCCCCCCCTGGAGCCCTGATGCCCCCTGGACGGGACGTCTACTGAGCACTGAGGTCATAAGCACCGCTTTAGCAACAACTGCAATGGCAGCACCTAGACGTGCACCGTCCTCACCGTGCTGCACTAGTGCTGAGCGCTCACCTGGAGGACTCCACCCTCGGGACGGTGGCGCGTGAGGCATCGGTGCCGCGTGCTGACATAGCAGCTACGTGTGGTTGACTGATGGAACGAACGGTACAAGTGACCAGGGCCAGCTTCGGAGGCCTGCCCCAGGGTCATGCCCTCCACCGACGGCTGCTCCACGTGCGCGACCCCACTCCATCTTCACATCGACCTTTTTCTTCAAAGAGAGGTCTGAGCCACTGTGTTTTTACAGGCGAAGACACTGAGGGTGAGGGAGGTTGCGACCGGCCCAAGGCCGCTCAGCCAGCGAGGAGCGGGGTCGGGGTAACTGTGCCTGCAGAGCACGCCCCTCCCTCCACGCGGGGGCTCGGGCAGCTCGTTCTACAAGTCGCTTCCAGAAGCCACTTGGATCACAGGAGGAGGTGGCCCCTGGGGGGTCCCCGAAGGACAGGAGATGCAAGGACACGGTGGAGGTTGCTGAACCTCCCGAGGCAATCGGGGCTTGGCAGAGGGTGGAGCCACAGAGCCGTCCGCCGAGCTCACAACAGGCCCTTGGCTGCAGACTCCTGTTTCGCGTCTGCAGGGACGCTGGCTGCCGGGGTGACAGCCCACAGGCCCCTCCTGGGCCGGAGTCCCGACACTTGCTGCCCCAGCCAGGGGGCCTGAAGGACCACAGGAGGCAGGCCTCTTGCCGCGTTACCGTTGGCAGACATTGGGGTGACAGGAACGGAAGAGCCTGCCAGCCGGGGGAACCCCAACCCCAGGGGCCTCTGTGCACGTGCGGGCTTCCCGACTGAGCCCCGCGTATCTCTGATGGATGATAAGTGGGGCTTTCCCAGAACGTGACAACGTGACGCTTGGAAGGGTTTAAGGTCCGTGTGGGCTTGTCACTGCCTTACGTCGTGAATTTGCCAAAATAATTAACGGGGTTTCTAACGAGGGGCGGGATCACTTGATCCGTCCTTAAATGCGTGGACCGGAAGATAAGCAACGACCTTAAACTTATCCCTACATTTAAGGAGGAGGACCCTATGGGGGAGAGAAACCATGACTAATCCGTTCTAACCACTTGCTGAATCGATCTGCAGTTGAGGACGCCCGGAGGACACACTCCCCAGCACAGGGCGGCCCTGGGCTCCCGAGGGGCGGGCGACGGGCCCGGAGCTGCTCCGGATGGCAGGCGGCGGTGGGGGAGGCCAGCGCCCGACCTGACAGCCACCTGCCATGGGCCCCGCTGCGCTGCAGGGACCCCGGGGGTCACCGGCCTGGGGCCTCCGGGATCCCGGGAGCGAGGACAACGCACTGCGGGGCCCCGACCGCGGCCACTGCTACTGGGTGAAGGCGAGCTCAGGCGCCGCTCCCGCCCGTCATCGCCTTCCCTTCAGAAAAGATGAGGCGCTTTAAGATAGAGACTCTAAGGACTGGGCGCCCGGGCAGGGAACCTAACTTTACAGACACGCTGCACTTCCTCCTTTTTAAAGATTTACCTACTTGGCAGACACACGGAGGGGAGGGGGCACGGGCAGGGGCGGGGGCAGGGCGAGGAGGGCACCATCCTGCACTGCGCACGGAGCCCTACGTGGACGCGAACCCGGACCCGAAGTCGGACCCGAACCAAAGGCAGACGCTCAACCCACGGAGCCCCGGGGCCTGACGTCGCCGCACCTTCCCTGTATTTTCAACGCTGTGCTTCCGAACCCACCAAGAGCTCCTTAGGGAGCGGGCGCCGGCGCCCACGGCAGCCCCGGTGTTTGCAGAGCCCATGCCCATGCCCACCCCGGCGTTTGCAGAGCCTGCACCCACCCCGTGTCACGGGCCGAGGAGTCGGGCTTCGGGACACCTGCGGCCTCGTCTACACCAGGACGGGAGGCAGGGCGAGGGCCGGGGTCGGGGTCCTGGCTGCAGGCTCCACCCCAGTCCCCGTCCCAACACCCGCCTGCAGACCACGTCGGCTCCCGGTGCCTGCTCCTCGGGTTCCGCCACCGAGCTGCGGGCCCGTCCAGCACGCCGCCAGCTCCCCCAGCGGCCCCCAGGTCCCCCTCGTCAGCAGACCTGCCCTCCTCTGGAGCCCGACAGGTGACACCCTCTCCTTCCCAGGGATAGTGAGCCCGTCTCACCTGATCCTGAGATAGGCCGCGGGTCCGAGCACCTGCACCCGCCCCCACCAGCTCTCCCACCCCCCCAGCTCCCTCCCCCAGCACCCTGCCAGCACCCCCAGCACCCTCAGCACCCCCCCAGCACCTCGCTAGCTCCCCTGCCCACTCCCCTGTCCAGCTCCCCATACCCCCAACTCCCCCCAGTACCCCCCCATCAGCGGACCTGCCCTCTGCCGGAGCCCCACAGGTGACACCCTCTGCTCCCCAGGGACAGTGAGCCCGTCTCACCTGATCCTGAGATAGGCCGCAGCTCCGAGCACCTGCACCCACCCCCAGCACCCCAGCACCCTCAGCACCCCCAGCTCCCCCTCATCAGCGGACCTGCCCCCCGCTGGAGCCCAACAGGTGACACCCTCTGCTCCCCAGGGCAGCGACCCCGTCTCACCTGATCCTGAGGTAGGCGGCAGCTCCGAGCACCAGCAGCAGCACAGCGATGACTGTCACCGTGACGGCGGCGATGCTGCCTGTGGGGAGGACGGCACAGGGGGGCGGGGGTCAGCTCCGTGTGCAGGGAGGTCACGGCCGCGCCAACCCGGGACCTCAACCCTGTCGCCAGGCCCCGTCCTGCAGCGACAGGTGCCGGCCTGGAGCCTCGGCTGCCTGAGCGCGGCCGGCAGCCCGCAGGGGGTCCCACCCGAGCTGCTGTCCCCGGGCTCGGTCACAGGCTCTGGCTCCTCTTTGTACGACCGGGAGGCCTGGGAGCCTTGGGGCACTTAGGGGCCGCCACGGGGCGATGCGCGGTTCCTCTGCGTGCTCTGGGCATCGTCCCGGCAGGAGATGCGCTGCTCCTAACGCGTTTTTAAGACCTTTTTGGGAAGTCTGTGGAGTCTTCACCCTTGAAATGCGAATTGGATTTTGTGGAGCAAAAGGTCAAGTTTGGTGCAAAAATAAGGTCCAGTCAGAGAGGTCACGCTGTGTTCTGTGTGTGGCAATAACCAGGTGTGACGATGAAGTGACACATGGTTGAAATCTTGCTGCAAAGGCCGCTATTCGGGGGCAGCTGAAAAGCCTTTGAGCGTGGAAACCCCGAGAATGGCCGCTCTGCTCCCAGAGGTCACTCCCTGGAAGCGCAGGACTCGGCGAGCTTTGCACTAACAATGTGCACACTGCAGCTTTGCCTCCCCTTTCCCCAAATGCAAAGGACCAACGGGGCTCCCGTCCCCTAACCCTGGACGTGACTTTTCCGGGACTCAAGCTGCTGTTAGGGACCCCGGGTGTCCTCTCAGGCCCCCGGGACTCTGTTTACTCTTTCAGCAAATGGGCAGGCCCCGTAACCGCTGGAAGGAGCTTCAGAGACCTGGAGGCCCATTCCGTGGGCTCACATGCGGCTCGTCACCAGCGGTGCCCACGGCCGGTTCTTTACCTAACGGATCCCACATGCTCGCTGCAGCGACCGGGAAGGGAGAGCTGCCCCGGGGCCCCCCTGCCATGTCCTGCGTCCCCAGGGCCGGATCTGCCCCATCTTTGGAGATTTATGGCTCAAAGCTTTGCCACCTGTCCTCGTGTTCCCTTCCCTCCGCTGTGAACGGCCTTCGCGTATCGTCCTCAGTGGCTCTCCCGCCGAGGCGTCCACTGACGGGCCAGCACGGCGGCCGCTGCAAAGGCCGAGCGGTGACCCCGAAGGCTCCGACGCCCGGGCGGGACCAGCCGAGGACGCTCACGCTCAGACCCGCTTGCGCAAACCCCCGCTCCCCTCCCAGAGGCCGCCCTTAGCTTCCCGGCCTCCGAGCCGCTGGACCTGGAACAACGGCCGCCGAGCCGAGGAGGCCCCTGCAGGGCTGGGGAAGCGAGGGGAGGCGACGGGCCCGTCTAAGCGCCACGATCCAAGGTCAGTCGGGCGGTTCCCCAACGCGGGTGCTGCTCTCCTTCAAGAAACGGCAAGTGGCGCAGTGGCCGCTGCCCGTCTGCGCGGCCCCCAGGTGCCCGGTCCCCAGTGGGCTCCCCAGGGCCCTCGGGGCACCCTGCACGGGGCCGGCGCTGCTGCACTGGAGCCCAGGAGCGGGGGCTCGGGCGGCTGGGCCTGGACGTCCAGAAGCTCCTCTGAACCACCCGCCGCCGGGTGCCGGCCAGCGCAGCAGGGCCCTGGGCCCCGGGGGCCTCGAGTGCGGGGCCTGCTCCCACCCAGGAAGCTCGCCCTGGCAAGTCCCACACCCGGGGCCTCATGCTCCAGGCTCGCAGGTGCGGCCGAGCCCACACGGGCACAGCCCACGGTAACGGGAAGGGCTTCATTTCCTCCTTGTGGAAACAGATGTCATTTCCCCCGAGTTCTGTTTAAACTAAACTGGGATTCCCCTTCTCCCCTCCTTACTCTTTTTTCAAGGAGGGGCAGGGAGAGCGAGAGAGGAAGAGAGAGCGAGAGAGGAAGGTGCAGCCGGGGCGGGGAGGCTTTGCCCCGTGGGGAGGGTCGGACACTCGGTGGGCAGGGCACGGGGGCGGGGGGGGGCTGGTGTTTCAGGTCTGTGGGATCCACCCACCAGGGGGGCCAGGTGAGGCTCTGGCCCAAATGGCCGGGGCCTGGGGGAGTTAGAGATGCTGGAGGAGACATATGTGTGCTTTACGGGGGGGACACGCGGGACACTCCATGCCCAGCACACCACCGGGCCCGCGTGTCCTGCTCGGCCACAGGTGCTGAGGTCCCCGCCAGAGCCCCTGGACGGCTGGGCCCCTGGAGGCCGGGGCTTCTCGGGGCGCACGGCTCGGGAGCGAGGGGAGAGCCCTCTGATGGCTTTCAGACGCCCCCCCCCGCACTGTCCCCACGTGTCCATCTCAGACCCCCCCGCCCCAGGGCCTGCCCTAACACCTGCTCCTAGGGGCCTCCCGCGGAGGTCCAAGCTCTGCAGCACCTGTTAGCGGTTCCCAGGGATGATGGACTGGGGGGTGGGGGGGCGGTTACTTAAGGGATAAATGCGGGAATCGAGTCAGACAACATCCCCGCCGTAGCAGGCGGCGCTCCTGGCCAGAGGTCATCACTTGTCCTGCGCCCACATCGTCCGGGACCGAAGAGGCCACCAGAAGGGGCCTCACCCCCCTCACCTGCCCTCACACAGCAGGCCCGTCCCTTTTCCGTCAGTTGCTGGTTGTTCAGGGACACAGGTCTTCACTGTCCCACCTCCCCCGCACGGCTTGAGGCTTGACCTACGGGGCCCCCCTGCCTTCGTGGCCTTAGCAGGAGCCCCGCCTCCGGTGCACCTCTGGGGACTCTTCTCTGGACCCGTGTTCTCTTACCCCACTTTCCACATGAAGGAGACGTTTCACTTGGAGAACACGGCGCTGCGGGGGGTGGGGGGGGCCTGCAGGACACACCCCCCCCCAGGACAGAGCTCTCCCGGGCCTTCTGAAGGAGCTCTGAGGTACAGGAGCCCGGCTCACCCCTCAGATCCCGGGTACAGGAGCCCAGCTCACCCCCTCGGATCCTGGGTACAGGAGCCCGGCTCACCCCCTCGGATCCTGGGTACAGGAGCCCGGCTCACCCCCCTCGGGTCCCGGCTCACCCCCCTCGGATCCTGGGTACAGGAGCCCGGCTCACCCCCTCAGATCTCAACTCACACCCTCGGATCCCGGGTAGAGGAGCCTGGCTCACCCCTCGGATCCCGGCTCACCCCCCTCGGGTCCCGGGTACAGGAGCCCGGCTCACCCCCGGATCCCAGCTAACCCCACGAGCTTCTCCTGAACGAGCTGCCTGGGTTCCCCGGAGCCAGGATGGTGCAGGGCCCGGCGCAGCAGTGGTCAGGGCTCCCCGTTTCACTACCCCGTGGCAGAGACAGTGTCAGGCTCCGGAGCCACCCAGCAGAGCGTAGGACCGGATGGAGGATAGGTAAGCGGTTAAGGTGGGAGGTGGGTGGCACCCGATTCTGTATTTCTGCCTCTAATTTGGGGGTGTCTATAAACGGTGGGATCTTGAGGATAAAGCTGTTCTCTGAAGGATGGGCCAGGCTTGAACAGGCAGCAACGAAGGTGTGAGGCTGAGCCAGGCAGACGGAGGACACACACCTAACGTCTCCCGGACTGGATGCTCAGCACTTGAGCCTGGAGACGGAAGCTCCTCTACAGGCGTCCTCATCTACGCATGGCATGAGGCGCTCCTCATCCTCTCCCCTTCACAGGAGGGATTCTCGGGGTAATTTACTGCGGGTCACTCAACCAAGACCACAGTCTCTATAAAAGGAGGTCATGGAAATTAGTGGGAACCGCGGAACAGTTGGGCATTGAGGACCGCACCGTGGAGGGTTCTCAAAGCCACCCACGCTGTTTGGAGACACCATGACCGTGTGCGGAGTGAGACCATGGAAGTGTCCGGGCGGATGATGATTCACACGAATCTCCTCAAATCCAGTCTTCTCTTGGAACTAACTCATCGGCAGTGACGTGTGTCCATCTTGAGCCCCCTTTTGTAGATGTTCGCCGCTGGCGTGGCACAATGTAGGCGACTTATTCCAGTATTTAGCTGACACTGATATGCGCTTACACGCACGATAAAGACAAAATACGTTGTTACACTAGCGGTTTTATGTGAGCACACTCATGACTTGGCTCTCCCTCTGGATTGAAAGTCCCTCAAGTCCAGGGATACCAAATATACTTCTTCATTTGTCTAGGCCCAAAGTCAGAAATTCACAGAGCTACGGTTTCTTCCGAAAGCGTAGCAATTTTTAAAATTGGGCTTTATTAGTAGTTCTGATGCAAATATGGAGCTCCTTTCTGAGGCATACAGCTTGCGTGCAAATAGGCTACAGAAATGTTCCTAATTAGCAAAACCTAAATTTGCCCCAGTAAGTTTGTCGTCCTCCCCACTGTCCCATATCCCCAGATCTTTACATCATTAGGGTATTGCTTACTCATTCCTTTACACAGCGTGGCAGGGGTCAACTTTATGAAACTGAGTCAAATATTACCACAACTGGCACCCTTTATTTCAAGCTTATATGCTTGTTTAAATGCTAGTTCGTGGGCGGAATTGGTTAGTGGGCAGATCAGGGATTCAAATTTTGGGGCAGGATCCCACATTCCTATCCTTTTCCTCTTCTTGTAATCAGAAGACCTGGTTTGGGGACTGGCTTCACCTATATTTTTTTTTATTTTTTATTTTTTTTGGCTTCACTTTTATCTAAGCGTTTCACCTACTTCGGTAGCGCATGGTTAAAGATGTGCACTGGAAATACTAATCTCTTTAAAGATGTGTACTGGAAACATGACCTTACATGGCTAACATGAATCTTAATCAAGCAAGTGCTAGCTTTCCCTTCCCCATGTCCCTCTCATGTGGGCATAGCAGCCATAGTTCAAGGACTCGGGGAGCTCAGGTTTGCAGTGAGCACGACCCAGGGCCTAGTCCCTGGTTATCATGGTTTTAAAGTTTCTTCGATTCACTTACAATGACAGTCTTTCCCGACACAAAGGAAGCCTCTTTCCCACCTGGAATTTGTTCAAACTATGAGGTCGGGTCCCCTGATCCCAGCTCTCCTTTGACACTCATAATGTGAACTAGACTGGGTGTCCAGGAACAGCAAACAGGGCTCCCCATCCTCTTTTCCCACAGCATTTGGATGATCCCAGGGCAGCCTCCGGTCAACGTCAGGGAGTGGATCTCTCACCCGACGTTCCCCAGACCAAAGGAGCCTGTGAGGAATGAGAATTTGTCCTGAGACATGGGTGAGCCTCCCACTGAATGCTATGAGCAGTGTCCTTCTTAACGACCGCTCTGAGTCCAGTCTTGGCTCAACAGCTGTTCTCAGGGGACATCTGTAGCGTTGTGCCAAGACCAGGAATAAAAACATAAAGGAGAGCAACCCTGGTCATCAAAGTCATAACAGCCATCGCTTACTATAGCTACCCTGGGCCAGGCCCGTAGCTAGGCACACATACATAGTATCTCCAATGCGGCATTTAGAAAATAAAGCCCCCAAAAAGTCACCAAAAACTCAAGTAGTCACGCAAGTGGCTTAGTAGCTCAAAAGTTACCAGTTCAATTGGTTAGTGGGCAGAAATGGGATTCAACCTTTAAGGCCGGATCCCCCAAGCCCATGTTTTTCTACTTTGTGTGATCGGAAGACCCAGCATAGAGACTAGCCTTATAAAGGCATGAGCTGAATAGTCTCTCTCTCTTTTTTTAAAGGTTTTATTTAATTATTTGAGAGAGAAAGAGAGAACATGCAGAGGGGAAGGAAAAGGGAGAAGCAGACTCTGCGCTTCTCGTGGAGCCCTATGAGGGGCTGGATCTCATGACCCTGAGATCATGACCTGAGCCCAAACCAAGAGGCTCCACCACCTGAGCCGCCCAGGCGCCCCCACAAGCTGAACGTTGGGCGGGTCACTTTGCCCCTCCCTGCCTCGTGGCCTCATGTGGTCTTTACCTCTACTTGCAAATTGAGGATTCGTTCAAGCTGGTGTACACCGCTGATGTGCCAGATTCTGATGAAACACACTCTTCCTCTCAGGGCGTCTTTACAAATTAAATAGTGTATTTAAAATGCTTTGTCCGTCAGGAAGCGGATACGAGGGTCTCCCAGGCTCTGGGCCCTTCTTATCCATAAAGCTGCGACGCCAGTAGGAAACCTTGATGCGAGGAGATGTGAGCCAATCTGGGCATCTTCGAAATCACCCTGATCTCAAATTCGTGATTTTGCTCCCAGCGAAATCACGATCGATGGAATAATGTAATTTGACTGTTGAGAGGAAATCCTAACAAGGTTCACTGAATCTACCGTCCTCATTTTACAGATGATAAAATGGAAGGTCACAGAGACTAAGGGATTTGGTTGAGACTAGACTCCATCAACTGCAAAGCTGGGTCTAGATACCTTTTTATTTCTGATTTGCATTCTTTTTACATTCTCTGTCTTGGACTCCTCCCAAGTGAAGCCGGTAGCTGAGGCAGTAAAACGGGGTAAGATCCTGGCCTCTACTTCACAGCCGTGTTTCCAAAATGTAGACATCTCCATGTCACTCTTGTGGGTTTTCTTCCTCCACGTCCACCCCACCTACACTGTAATTTTCTTAAAAGATGTTTTTAAATCAAGTCATTATTTCTCTTTGGATGCTTACTACGTGTAGCCTAAATAATAATAGCTATGGAGCCATGAATGGATTGTGCTATCTTAGTCTGTTTTCAAATTTACATGGAAACAAAACCAGATTTTACCAGGATAAAAAAGTCCGCCATCTCGCGTACTACCCGTGGAGGGTCCATACTTTGGAAACACTGCTCCCGGGAACACCCGTTTCTCAAAGGGGTTGGAGGATGGGATGCTGAGATAGGGGTAAACCAGCTGCCCTTAGGGCCTTAGGGCGACAGCTTTACGAATCCTGCTTCTCGGTGGAGGCCCAGGATGGGGGAGACGTGACAGCCGGAGCCGCTGTCCTGCCCTCACCCACTCCCAGCAGCAGTGCAGGCATGAAGAGAGACTCCACGCCTGGGCCCATGATGCTAAGCCCTGATGCCCGTCCCTTCACGGGTCCCTTGTCAGTCCGCCCTTCTCCACCGTCTCCTGTAGGACCACTCCTGCAGCGCCAGGCATTATAGCCGATCCTAACTACTTTTTAAGTTACTTTTATACAATGACTATAATTCAGCCTGGGCTAAGTTATAACTTCTAATGAGCCAGGAGCACCACGACTTGGCCTGGGTGGGAATTTCAGCTCAGATCCCTGGGGCATAGGGAAGGAGGGGGCGGGTTGGAGCAATTTCTGGAGGAAAAAAAAAAAATCAGAGAATCCCTTCTCTTGTTTGCCATGACGAAGAAGAATTTTCTTTTTCCTCTTCTGAAAATTCTGATCTGTGAGTGTGAGCAGGTGAGCTTTGTCATGTTAGCTCATCTAATTCCTGGACCGCGGGACACGGATATCTCTACTCAGGAGTCAAGTCAGGAGGAAAAGAAATCCCTGCTACCTGAGCATCCTTAATGCAATTAGCACTGAAATGACGGGAAGGAATTTCCTGGGGTTCCTTCAGCTGGGGGCAGCTGGCTCCATGGGGGTGGGGGGGGCAGGAGGAGGATCCTGCAGGCTGAGAAGTCGGCCGTTTATAGCCTCTGACTTGGAGCATTTAGGACCAGGTTTGGAATCTCAACTAGGAAGTCCCACCCTTTGTGAGTCATTCAGAGGGGGAAAAAATGGCTTGTAGGACGCCCGCCACTGCCTTGGCTCATTTATCTCTCTGGACACTCAAGGGGGGCTTTTTAGCTGTTGTTTCTTTAGAGTTTCAATGAGGCGTGACCATGGATCATGGCCCAACCGTCCTGAGGGTAAAATAAGCCAGAAAAGTTGGCGTCTGCCGCTTCTGAGACTCAGCCAGGGTGCAGGCGAAGGCTCAGCCTCCTTTGGGGTTCACCAGCCTTAGCAATAAGACCTCCGCAGTGGTATTTCCTTGGTTTGGAGGACAGAAGCATAAGCCAGAAGGCAGGAACCTCTCAGAGCCCGGGACTGAGTCCTGACCCCGGTTGCCAAGTGGTGTGCAAATGCACGGTTTTTATCATGGGATGTGGGTGGGGAACGGAGGGTCACAGTCATAGGACACCTGTCCCAGGAGCTCAGCCAATGGCAGTGACATTAGTAAAAAATCACTGCGGCCCACGGCCTCCGTGATCCCTTCAGAAAAACCAGTTCATTTAGCCTCCATTTGGTGAGTCGCCAAGGCCAGGTGGGAACGTGCTTTGGGCACCACAGTTTACTAGTTGTAATTTCTCCCAGGCCCCCAGGTAAAAAAAAAAAAAAAAAAACTTTGGAAAGAAAATGATTTCCAAACTTTGATGCCAGTTAAGAGAAGAGTGCAGCCCCTAGCTCCCAGTCATGCACCCTCGGCAACCCAGGGGGACGTCGGCCAAATCCGGGCTCAGCTTTAGCATCCCCCCAGCTCCCTGCAAGATGCCTGCTTTCCCTGCTAGGAGCTTGCTCTAGTTGTTTGTAGCCCTTACACCCTTTCCTCTGCATTTCTTCCCAAGTTCCGGGGAAGCATTACTATTGCAAATGTGAACAGAGTTACTTCCACCCTCCTGACCACCCTCTTCGGACCGGTGCTTCAACGGATCCGTATTACCTGATATTTATCGTAATAATCCTTTCAAGAGTCTTAAAGTGCTTTGCAAACGTTCTGTTTTTTTTTTTTTTTCCTTCAAGTCAAGAAAACCAAAGTCCACAAGAGTCAGCCCCTGGTCGGTACCCACGCGAAGAGCTGGGGACCCACCGCACCGCTAACCGCTAACGCGGGCTTAGTGGGACCTCGGCAAGGGACGCCCCACCTACCTGTCCCGTTTAGTCCCCGCAGCATTCTGGAAGGCAAGTGCAGCAATTCCATGGCCCTTGTTTTATGGACGAGGAAACCGTGACACCCAGACTTGCCCAGTCTCCCGCCCGGAAAGCGGCCTCAGCGAGCGCGGAACCAGGCAGCGGGATGCCGCAGTCTGCACTGTGAGCGATACCCTTCCCCTCCCAGAGCCTGGCTCTAACGCGGCCCCACCACTTCTCCAACCAGAAATATGACCAAGCGTTTTTGTTTTTGTTTTTGTTTGACAAAGCGTTTTTGAAGGCTACTTCCATGGACTTGCTGGGTTTTTTAGGATCTTAACCGAAATTCGCCTTCACTTTAATTTTACTTTTTTCTTTAGGATTGCATTTATTTTAGAAAGAGAGAAAGAGGCAGAGACTGAGAGCAAGCGGCGGGGAAGGGGCCGAGGGAGGGGCTGGATCTCGCGACCCTAAGATCACGGACTGAGCTGAAACCAAGAGTCCACCTGAGCCGCCCGGGCCGCCCAGGCGCCCCTCACCTTTGTATTCCAGGCCGTGGTTCCCACCTGGAGGCCATGAGTCTGACGATAAGAGCCAAGTACTGTCTCGCACTGGCCAGCATTTTCCTTTCCCAAGACTTGGGAACCAAGGCGAGCTGAGGGCGGTATTAGCCAAGGGTCCCTCATGTGTTGTCCTAGTGCAGGGCTCCTCCGGCCAGGGCCGTAGACCCCTATCTGCTAAGGACGGGCGGTTGCTGCTGATCCATTGTCACTTTCCTGTTATTATTTGAGAACGAAAAAGCCGCGATCTTTTCAGTGTGGCGACTACAGGAAAGGGTCTGGATGCAGAATGGAGTCTACGGCAGTCGGTTTCCCGGCAAGGCAGCAGCCGGACCCCGTAATGACCTCGGCTCTGCTTACAGGCAAAGTCCCACCCTCTCGCTGAGGCATTTCCAGAATCGCTCTATTCCTATACGACCTGCTGAAAGTGTTTGCAACAGAAAATAAGAAAGTGTTCCACGGAGATAGGAACTGTCCAAATGTAATGAAAGGTGGTACGAAACATTGTATGGTCTCATTCATTCAGGGAATATAAAAAATAGTGAAAGGGAATAAAAGGGAAAGGAGAGAAAATGAGTGGGAAATATCAGGGAGGGAGACAGAACATGAGAGACTCCTGACTCTGGGAAACGAACTAGGGGGGGGTGGAAGGGGAGGAGGGCGTGGGGGTGGGGGAGAATGGGTGACGGGCACTGAGGGGGGCACTTGGTGGGATGAGCACTGGGGGTTATTCTGTATGTTGGCAAATTGAACACCAATAAAAAATAAATGTATTAAAAAAAAACAACAAAAAAAACCCCAAAAAAATAAAATACGGGATGGAGTTGTACCATTACCAGGTAATAGCATCAATAGTCATGAGCTTGGTAACTAGTTACTAGCAACAGACATGGTCACTAGCTGGTTTCATTGACCTGACATACACTTCTCAAGGGATATTTTGGAAACATTTCACATTCAGATTAAGGTTTAGGTGGTAAAAGTAAACCGGAAGAGAGATGAGAGTAGTAGAGACAAGAATTTGGAATAACTTTTACCTAAAAGAAAATCTGATGATTGGAGCTCCTCATGGGAACTAACTTGGGGTTAACACGTTTTGAGGTTTAGCGTAAGTTTCAAAAATTGGCCAGAAAATCTTTAAAAATGTGAGGGAGGGTTTGTAGCAACCCAGAGTCTCCTCCGCCCTGAGGTCCGCGGGAACCGAAGGCAGTAGGGAGTCCGCGGGGGAGGAAGGGAGGTGTGGCAGGAGGGGGGGGTGGGCTGAAACCCACAGCGGCCGCGGGGAGCCCGTGAGACGGTCTGTGCAGTGGGGCGGTGCAGTAGGGTGGGGTCTGTGTGCCCGGCGTTAGGAACTGGAGGGCTGCGCCCACTCCCCAACTCCTATGTGGAGACCCCACCCCCAATATGGTTGCATTAGGAGCTGAGCCTCAGGGAGGGGATTAGGTCGTGGGGTTGGGGTCCTCTTGAACGGGGCGGTGCCCTCATGACAGACCCCAGGAGCTCCTGCGCCCCTTCTGCCGTGTGAGACAACGGCCACGCGCGAACCAAGAAGCAGGGCCGTCCCCGCACCGTGTCTCCGGGGGCCCACATCGTCTGCCTTCCAGCCTCTAGAACTCTGAGACAAGAGTTCGGGCCACTCCGCCTACGGGATCTTTGTCCCTGTAGCCCAAGCTGGTTAAGACAATCAGTGAAAGTGTTTTTCTTCATTCTCAATCCAAAGGTCAGGGTTTATGAGGCAAAGAAAATACATGGCTTTACTGTTTAAAGTCTGATACTTGGTCATGAAACCAGACACCCTTAGGTGCTAGGGACATATCTGTGATCCCAAACACACGACCAGGAGAGATTTCCTGGACAGATGGTCTCTGAGCCGGAGTGAGTTGGAATTAACTGGTGACGGGATGTGTTCTGGGTTCCCAGGAGAAGCATTTTAAGGAGGAAAGGCCCTGAACCTGAGGCCAACAGCACACATTTTAGGGTTAGCGCTTCCTGACACACTCTGGGCATTCCCAAAGGACCTGATCAGTAGATGTTTGACGTTCTCCAGGATGACCTTCCCACCTATATGCGCTTAATAAATCATGTATATTTATATATTTAACATATTTTAATACGATGGTCATTAACTTACTACAATAAACATTTTTATTCCTATAATTTTTCCATGTGTACTTTAAAAAATAATCTTCCACTTTTTTAGGACTTAATTCCTTTTTATTTATTTATTTACTTACTT